>WNWK01015275.1:0-27500 GCA_009830355.1 Cherax destructor
TTTTCTTCTCTCAAGAAGAATCTTGTAATGTGCCTTTTACCCTTAAAGAACTGGAGGCAACACTCTCTGCTTGCCGATCATCGGCAGCTGGGTCAGACGGCATACATATTCGTATGCTACAGCATTTACATCAGTGTGCTCTTACTGTCTTCTTACGACTTTTTAATCTTATATGGTCACAAGGAGTTCTTTCCCAACTGTGGAAGTCTGCTATTGTTCTCCCTTTTCGCAAACCGGGTACTACGGGACATGATACCTCCCACTACCGTCCCATCGCTCTTACCAGTGCAGTTTGCAAGGTGATGGAACGTCTAGTTAATAGACGTTTGATGTGGTATTTAGAGACTCACAGTAGTCTCTCCACTAGTCAATATGGCTTTCGTAAGGGCCGTTCTGCCCTTGACTCTCTACTGCGCTTGGATACGTATATTCGTAATGCCTTTGCCAATAACCACTCGATTATCACCATCTTTTTCGATCTTTAGAAGGCTTATGACACAACTTGGAAGTATAATATCTAGACCCAGGCCCACTCCTTAGGCCTTCGAGGCAATCTAACATTTTTCCTTAAGGCTTTCTTAACTGAAAGACATTTCCGTGTCCGGGTTAGTAAGGAGCTTTCCCCGGACTTTGTCCAAGCTGAAGGTGTCCCCCAGGGTTGTGTTCTGAGCACAACACTATTTCTCCTTGCTATAAATGATCTAGCATCAGTTCTCCCATCCAACATTTGGTCATCACTTTATGTGGATGACTTTGCTATAGCTTGTGCGGGTGCTGACTGTCACCTCATTACAGTTTCCCTCCATCATGCCGTCAACCAAGTTTCCGATTGGGCCACCTCTCACGGGTTTAAATTTTCTAGTAGCAAAACTCATCAAATTACGTTTACTAGACGTTCAGTGGTCTCTGATCATCCGTTGTACCTATACGGATCACGTATCCCAGAACGTGATACAGTCAAGTTTCTCGGCCTCCTGTTTGACCGTCGATTGTCCTGGAAACCTCACATTACCTCTCTGAAGGCAACTTGCCATAGCCGGCTGAACCTCCTAAAGACCCTCGCACATCTTTCGTGGGGGGCTGATCGTAGCACTCTCCTCCGCCTGCATTCAGCCCTAATTTTATCGAAACTCGATTATGGTGACCAGATCTATTCGGCGGCCTCCCCTGCTACTCTTTCCAGCATTAATCACATTCATCACCAGGGATTGCGTTTATGCCTTGGTGCATTTCGTTCTTTCCCGGTTGAGAGCCTCTATGTAGAAGCGAACATTCCATCCTTGTCCGATCGTCGTGATGCACATTGCGTTCGCTATTATGTTCGCTCTCATGACCTCCACAATCCTTCCATGTATAGGATTGTCACAGATGTTAGTAGGCACTCTTTATTTGCCCGTCGCCCCTGTTTATTTCGTCCCTTTTCTCTTTGTCTACATTCCCTCTTGTCTTCCCTTGAACTACGTTCATGTGACATCTCCCTTTCCCCTACCCCCTTGGGAAGTTCCTGCTGTCCGTGTCTGTTCTATTCATCTACCTTGCGCGAAAGCCCAACTACCTATGGCGGGTTCTCATTCTTTTTTTCTAGACCACTTCTGTTCTCATTCCCATGCCACCGCAGTATACACCGATGGTTCAAAGTCATCTGACGGTGTTGGATTCACAGCAGTCTTCCCGGACAGCGTCGTGCGAGGGCTTCTGTTACCCTCGGCTAGCATCTTTTCGGCTGAATTGTATGCCATTCTAGTGGCACTTATCCGTATTGCATCTATGCCTGTGTCACCGTTTGTGGTCGTTTCAGACTCCCTTAGTGCCTTACAGGCTATCCGTAAAATTGATACACCTCACCCACTAGTTCTTCGTATCCACCTTTGGTTACGCCGTATCTTTAGCAAGCACAAAGATATTGTTTTTTGTTGGGTCCCTGGTCATGTTGACGTACAGGGCAATGAACAGGCAGACACTGCTGCGCGGTCAGCAGTACATGACCTTCCAGTTTCATATAGAGGTGTTCCTTTCACGGACTATTTTGCGGTCATTGCTACCCACCTTCGCACCCGTTGGCAACAACGCTGGTCTGACCTGCTAAATAACAAACTTCATTCTATTAAACCGATTATAGGTTTCTGGCCTTCTTCTTGTCACCAATGTCGGGGTTGGGAGACTACACTCTCCTGTCTTCGCATCGGCCACACTCGTCTTACTCACGGGTATCTCATGGAGAGGCTCCCTGCCCCTCTCTGTGAGCATTGTCAGGTTCCAGTGTCTGTTCGACATATTCTGTTGGACTGCCCACTCTATCAACGAGCACACAAAATTTACCTCCAACGGCGTCTTCGCTCTGCGGCCCTTTCTTTACCTTCCTTTCTTGCTGATGGACCCTAATTTAATCCTGACTCTCTCGTTGACTTTTTGACTGAAACTGACTTACTACACAAACTCTGAAGATCATACCTCTAGCACCTCCCTCAGTCCCTTCTACCTCGATCTCTTGCTACCCTCTATCCCTGCACTATCCACTGTCCTATTGCTCTCCATACCCTACTAATCATCCATCTCCCTCTTACAACCCATTCTCCCTGCATCCTGCACTAACCTGCAGTGCTGTATGACCCCTGTGGTTTAGCGCTTCTATTTGATTATAATAATAATCCAAAGGAAATCCATTGATTTACCATACTGAGGTTTAAATGCCTTGATACATTCCTTCTTTTTTTTTTTTTTTTTTTTTATATTTTATTGAGAAAACAATTACAAAACACATGACAATACGGAGACAGAAAACAGAGTGGTAACTTAAAATACAAGCACTAACTGTGCTTGGCAAAGCAACAACAAAGGTTAACAAAATTTTCCCTACTTAAGAAAACATACAAAGCATAAATACAATGCACAAAACCAGAAAAACTTATCACCCAATGCTTACCATCCATGAACAGGAAAAAATAATAACCTTATGTACAAAACCCCGAAGGACATAAATCACAAACAGCCACTAAATGACGTAAGTGACAGTATAACAAAATATACTAAATATAGTCATCCCCAAGTGCTTATTATTCACACGTCTGTAAAGTACAGACAACGACCCAATGAAACTTTATTACATTTCAAAATTAGAAGACAATATAAACACATCAATTGTAACAATATAATAATTATACTAACAGCGCCATCCCCTACAAAACTCCACACACTGTTGATCATTAACATCAATAATTAAGTTACACAGTAAGCAAAAACATACCTATTCACCAGTGTATAATAACGTAATAGCACAGAACATATGACTCATCTCCAAAACAGAAAACTTTTTTATACAATACAAAAACACAGGTAAAGGAATGATGTCATTCCGAAAAAGTAGATAAAGTATATAAAGATAGATCAGCCTGCACAATAAGCAAATTAATATTTACACAAACACAATTAACAAAATCTACCCAAAACTGCCTTCCACAACAGTAAGGCACAAAATGGAACATGAGAAACCCATCTCAGGAAACCTTAAGTTACATACAACATGTTGGAAAACGGTTCATACCCGTGTGTAAAAAAAACAAGAACCCTATATAAGCACAGTTTAAAAAGGGAACTTTCTACACCTATAACTATACATCACCAGTCCAGTAGGTTATGAAGAAAAGCCACTATAGTTACCCCTGACACCTTTGCTCCATAGGGGTTCCCTCCCACCCCGTCTAACGTCATACCACACACATCGCACATTCCAGTCATGTGTCATACGCGCGCTTAGTCCACCGTCACCCACCCACCCCCTCCCCTTCATTCATCGCTTCCCACCATGATACCCCTCCCTGTCGCCGGCCAGTCCTTTTAAACCCTCCCTCACAGCTCTAGTAAACTACCCACCGCCAACTCCCTATAACCCACAGAAAAAGCTGAACCCCACCTCCGACCATAAAGATCCATATTTCTACATTTGTCCTATAAACACAGCAGCCAAAGCCTTAACTCTACACTCCCCGACACCCCCCATACCCATGACACATACAAGTAGTCTGCCACTAGGTACAAGACCGCCCGTCTCACCTCCCCCCCCACCCTCCCACATCAAAGCTCAAGGCCCGTATGTTGAAAGCCCTCTCCCCACCCTGCGTAACACCTTCCCAAACCATTCCACTACACTCAATAAAGGACAAAAATACACCGCATGATACGCTGTATCCTCCTCCCCGCATCTATTACACAGCCCTCCCTCTCCTATCCCCATACGGAACAACATTGCCTTCGATGCAACGATCCCCATTAAAAACCTATACACAAATTCACGTACTCTGGGTTTGAGCCACAACTTTCTTAATCCCTTCCATATACCCATCCAATCATACATGGGGTATATCGCTGCCCCATGCAGCACCTCCCCTCTACCCTCCCCTGCCCAGGGGACTCACAGTGATCCGCCTCGGCTCCTTAACCACCATGATTCTCCTCAACATTCCTTCACACTCTCTCAGATCATTCCCCTTCCACCACCTTCTGACATCTTCCATATCCAATCCCACTCTCCTCCCACGCACCCCACCCACCCTGAGGTATCGATGCTTATTGTAAACACACTGCAGACGCCTTGCTAACGGGATGAGCCCCAAACCTCCTTGACGTACCCTCGTCATTACCACTTCCTTACTTAACCACGCTCCCATAACCCCATATATAACATTGCCCTTCTCTGCAATTCCTTCACTCCTCAAAAATAATAGGGAACACCACCGCCACATGCCACAGTTTACTAAACACTAATGAATTAACGATCACCACCCTCTGATGCAATGTGACGTCCCCAGGCTGCCATCCACCCATCGCAATAGCCTCCCTTACTACCACCTCTGCATTAACCGCCCGGGCCTCCACCGGGTCTGCCCGGTACACCACCCCACAAATCTTCACCTGTTCCACTATCGCCCACCCCTGCCCTCACCAACCCTCCCCCTACCCACCTCCAACAATTTAGATTTCGCATAGTTACTTTCATCCAGTAGCCTTCCCAAAAATCTCTACAAAACGCCCCACATTCACTAACTCCTCTACATCTCGCACTAGTACATAGTATTATCCACATATCCAACTATCCCTCATCCCCTTCCGTCCCCTCAGCCCTTCCTCCTAAAACTAAACGATAAAAGGGTCTTGCATGCAAGCAAACAATACCTGGGACAAGGGGCAGCCCTGTCTTAAACCCTTATCCATAGGCACCTCCATTCCAATTATACCATTTATCTGTATTCGAACCTTGGCTCTGCATACAGAGTCTCTACCCCTCCTACTAATTGATTCCCAAACCCTGCCGCCTCAAGATATCGTACAACATACTCCTGTCAACACTATCATGCAGCACTCAATCGATACTCAACACCCCCCTTCACCACTCTCAATAAAATCCTAATTTGACCATGACCCACACCCATGCTTCTACCTGGGATTCCACATTGTCCCTTATGTAAGTCCATTCCCACCACTTTCTTAAGCCTATTACCTAGTACCTTTGCGAAGATTTATAATCCCACACATTAATGTTATAAATCATAATCCTTCATCGTCCTACATTCCTCTTTTTCTTCACCAAAACCATAACCCCAGTATTCTGCATGTACCCAATACCCTCCTTTCTTCATACAATTGAATACTTTAATAAACAATCCCTTAGGGGCTCCCAATTATGCACATAGAAATCATTAGGAGACCATCCAATCAGGTGCCTTCCCTTTGCTCAAACCCTGCACTGCCTCCCATACCTCTTCCTCACTAATCTCTCCCTCCATTTCCTTCCTGTCGTCCTTACTAACAATAGACCTAATCCCGTCCCCAACTACTGTCCTGTCCCTCACCCCTCCCTCTTCCTCCTGCAAGTACTCTTTTACCCAGTGATCTGCATAGTTACTTATTCCCTCAGTAGTTCGGAGCAATTGTCCTTCCCTATACCCCTCCAACTCCCGACAGACCTCCAACATCATCATAGTTGTGTCCCTCTGCCTCTTCCTAAACCGTCGGAGAACACAGGCCGATGGCCTGTCTCCCCACAAGACTTCCTCTAGTCCTCCTCTCACGCGTGTCGCATTAAATCACTCATTCTGCAGTTCTCTCAGACGCTCTTTCAGAATACCCATCTCATCCATCCTAGAATTCCCGCCGCTTTTGTAACAATCCTCCAGTTGACCCTCCAAGTACCTCTGTAATCCAAATTTCCCCCAATTCTCTTCCCTGCCCATTTTTGTATAATACTTCCTAATACACGGCTTCGCCCACATTTCCCACCAACTCAGTAAGTCCCCCACATGCTGACCTCTCTCCCATTGCCCCTGCCACCATGCAGCAAAACTTTCTCCCTCACCAACTCCCTGCAGTAAACTTATATTCAATTTCCAGTAGCTGTCATATCTTTTAATCATTCCTTCCCAGCTAATATCTGCCAACACACCCCTATGATCAGAATATCCCACGTCCATATCTTCTACCCTACCAACCTGTATCTCCTTAGTTACATAAATCCTATCTAGGCGTGCCTGATATCCCCGCCTAACGAAAGTGTGCTCCACACACCAACCTCCTCCCCTAACTACATCCATCATCCCGGCCGCTCCTAATACCTCCCTCAGCACTCCCAGGACACAGCCCGCTCCCCTGGGCTCTACATCCTTACCCTGTATGACACAGTTCCAGTCTCCTCCTATAATGGTTATCTCAGGCAATCCTCTCAAATGATACAGCAATACATCCTTTACAAAACGTTCCTTAGTACTCCTGCAGAAATCCACCGGCATATACACACTTTTAAAACTCACGCGTACATCTCCCCATACCCCGTCCACCCTCACCACCCTACCCTCCTCACCCGTCTCCCACGCTAAAAAAAATTAAAAGGACTGACCTCGCGCATGACCACAGCAGTCCCTCCCTTTAATTTCCCTGAATCACCTGCATACACTCTGTACCCATTCAAACACAATTCCCTCGCACACCTGAAATTATGTTCTTGTACAAAACAAATATCTACCTGATAACGTCACATAGTCACCTCAAGCCACGTCGTTTCACCTCGGCCCGAAGGCCGTTAACATTTATAGTGAGACTTCTGAAGACAACATAGGGGGTTTTCCTCGATACCTCTGGACTTTTGGCACTCCTCCCCCTTCTCCTGCACTCCCTGACCACGTTTAAGCCCTTCTCTTCCTGACACCCCACCCTTTCCCCTGCGGGCAGCATCTACCCATGGCTTTGTACAAACTTTCTGCGCCGGTGTGATCACGTCCTCATCGGACCCACCCACAGGCCTTTTATGTGAATCACCACTGTAATCCATAGCCACATTTTCCAACTGTTCATCCTGCCTATGAACCACAGCCACCACATCCTGCACCACCAGGTTAGATTCCCCATCATGTGATGTAATCCCACCCTCCCCAGGCAACTCCACAGACTCCACATGCCCAACTCCAGGCTCTAAAGGGGACTCTTCTCCAGGTGTGCCAAGAAAATCTCTGAGGGCATCTTGCAAAATATGGGGCAAGTCCCCCTGCAAAATCTCCCCAGCCACAGATGCATTCCCCCCCTCCGGCTTTTCTGCACCCGAGTCTTCAGGCAGTGTCTCACACCCGAGCCTTCAGGCAGACGCCTGTCTCGTCCACCTCATCACTCCACCGCTTACTCTGTCCCACACTTGGTGGTACTTGCACACACTTTCTGTCCTGTCAACCACCTTGTCATCCATTCGTTCTTCCTGACGATGGTCTGTCCTCCTCCCACAAGCAGCTGCAACATGATCATACGCCCCACATAGTCTACAGGTTCGTTGTTGACCGGCGTATGTGACGTAGACTTGAGTCCGAAAATCCTCAAGGACAACATACGAAGGTATAGGCCGTCGGAGAGTCATTTTAAGGGAATATGACCCTTCCTGTAATCCTGCGTAAATTCCGTCGGTCCATTTGCCCATCACAGCCGTATGCACCACTCCAAATTGTTGAAACGCTGCTCGAATATCCCCATCCAAAACTTCAAATGGCACGTTTCGGACTCGAATATAAGTATAATATCTTGATACATCTCTCAAGCGTACCTCCAGGCCAGCGTTGATCACCATCGGTTTGTCCTGGAAGCTGTCCACAATCCTCTCATATGCCGCTGTCGTAGCAAACTTGATGAAAATTCGGTGCGCCCCATTCAGCGCTATGCCTCGTAATTCCTCAATTCCAATGCCATAAGCATCACGGATAATCGCAGGCAACAAAACATTTGAGTTGTCCGGGTACACTGCTCCTCGCAACACTTCAACACACATGGTGTTGATCCTTCTCCTTCCTCCAGCTGCCATCTTGCTGAAAATCAGTAACTCTCTCGTTGGCAACCAGGTGTCAGCAACAAGAGAACCACTCAGTGCGATTGCCAGGCGGCGAATGTGTACTCCTTCTTTGGGCTGCTACTGAGAACTTCCAAATCCCAGATTACAAGGCTGGTCTGATCCTCCAGGGCTAGGGTGTTCAAGGTCTCTCTAGCACTATCCTCTCCTCAGTATCTCTGGTGGATCTTTCCTACTTTGGAGGCATTTCTTTGGGGGGTGCCTGGTTGCTTCTAAACCTTGTTAGCAGCAGTATAATCAATATGAGAAGTTGAAAAAACTTCTTAAGCTGACAAAGGTGTGAGAGTAGTTATGGGAACCCTTCATCGTGTTCCCTCCCTTGTTTTGAATAGCACTCCCTCTCATGTACACAAACTCTTTACAAATTTCTACACAAGGAGGTCAACTTCCCTCTATAGGGAGTGGACTTACCACTAAGTTAGAGCACCATGGCAGTTAAAGTTGAGGTAGCTCAAGTAATACTGTGTAATGTTTCCAGTCACAAGTCAGTACGATGAGGATGTATAATTTTTGACAGGGGAAGTGTAATCAGGACAATAAGTAATGTGATGCGACGATGTATTAATGGTATGTATTCCCCTGTTGGGGGAATCATATCAGGTTAATTTTGTCTGTGTAATTCTTTTATTTTGTTGAATAAAGGTGGGGTATTGTACCCTGGTGGGTTTTGAGACTGGGTCATGGCATAGGAGGTAGGTCTACTACCTCGATGCGCTTGTTAGTGTTGGTACAATGGTGTGAGCTGTTATGGGAGCTTAAGAGTTCTGTGATTTTTTTTTGGCTTAATATTTGTTTGTATATATATATATATATATATATATATATATATATATATATATATATATATATATATATATATATATATATATATATATATATATATGTCGTGCCGATTAGGTAAAACTGGTCAATTAGCAAGAACTCATCTAAAATTAAGTCCTTTCTAAAATTTTCTCTTATACGTTTAAAGATATATTTTTTTAATTTATGTTAATGTAAGAATTTATAATTTTGTACCAAGAGAAACTTTGAAAACCTACCTAACCTTATTACAACAAGAGCAATTTAATTTAGCCTAACCCAACTAAATATATTTTAGATACGTTAACAATAATTTATTAATAAGCAAACACAATGAAATATATTTTTTTCCTTAAGTTCAGAATGATTTTGGCGAAATTATTGCATACACAAATTTTCACTTGTCTTATATGGCAAGGATAGCGTTGCTATTTAAGCCAAAATCGCAAGTTTTACCTAATCGGCACGACATATATATATATATATATATATATATATATATATATATATATATATATATATATATGATAGTTCCTTGATAATGTGAGTAGTCACGAAAGCGCTTGGAATTCCTCTATTTTTACATAGTGGTTGTCTTGCATATTTTGATATCACCTGTTTACTGTGATCTTTTTGCATATATATATATATCAATATATATATATATATATATATGTGTTATGTATACCTTTCGGTATGATAGGGTACTCCTTATGTCTTATAACATGGGTAGGGGAATTAGACATACAGTTATCAACGAGTATCATTTTGAGAAGGAAGAATTACGAAGAATGAATATGATTTTGTGGAATAATGGGGAGGGGGAGGGGTATATAGAATGACACTGGCGAGTCGCTGATGTGCAGAGACATCAGAACCTTTTGTAAAGCTAGGCATTATGGTCTGTCTAAGTTTTTTATTTTGTAAAGCAGCATTGTGTATTGTAATATATTAGGGATATATACAAGGCTTGTTCCTTTGTTGGTGATGGTGGAATTGATTCCATTGGGATGATATGTTAACTATATTTAAGTTTATTACTGAGTTTATTGTGTATGTAGTATGTCTTATGAACAGTTTCGTTTCATATTTCTATAACATTTCTATTGTATCATGTGTGTTAAGTTTTTTAAATATAAAAAAAAAAAAAACTTCCTGTGTTACAGTGGTCCGTCTGGTATCACCCGAAAATCTGGCAGGGACTTTGACCCGCCCATAATATCTAGAGGTGGGGTCACAGATATGACAATGGTAAGCTGGCTGCTTCACTCTGCGTTGTCATTAAAAGACTGTTGACTGGTTTAAATTAAAATTGTTTAAGTTCCATTCACAGTCGTTTTGCCTAACTCCATTAGTTTAAAAGTTAATACATTTAAATTTTGGGATTTCCAAAGTCATATTTTCACGACCCACTGTGCACTCCTTAACTTTAATTTTTTAGCATATTTACTACAATAAGAATGGAGTATGTCAAAATGCTACAACATAACCATCGAACAAGCAGTTGTAACACCTGCACTATGGGAGCTGATGCACCCATTGGAGTACTCAGCACTCAGATATCCCGATTACCATTGGACTCACCCAGCTGACAATAATAAGACTTTTAGGCCCAATGACATGTTCGGTGTCTGCTAGGTAGGATGGATCCACGTGGAACAGATACCTAAAGATTATGATGCTAATGATTTTTTTATTTTAATGTGCTTTCTAGTGGCGTGCAGAGAAAGGTGATGCTTCCATAAGTTATATTAAGCCAAACATTGGTCACATCATTATTTCCATTAACTCATAATTGTGTGAATTAAGCAATACGTTATTCGTGAAGTTCATGCTAATAAAACCATCCCTGAGAGGTTCATCGCATGTTGTGAGCACCAAGGACGTGTCACGCTGACTACAAATAAAGTGAGATTGGCAACGTTGGCGCTCTTGTCGTGTCTCATTGTTGACTGAAACGTTTCAGCCAACAATAACGAAACACAATTGTTGCACAAGTGTTTTACTCTTTAGTTTCTTGGTATTCAGTACCATTTTCATCATACTTACTTTAAAAAGAGTTTATTGCACTAAGACGATAAGCAATTCTACTTCAAACCGAAGTAAAATACTTATTCAGAAATATAGTAAAAAAAAAAAAAAAAAAAATATACACTAATTGTAAAAAAAAAAAAACTATTCGCTGCCCAGCCACTGTGGTGAGCGGGTGTGCTGGCTGGTTTCTCCTGGTTTCCAGTGTTGACAAATTTATTTTCTTCAATATGGCGGAAACGTACAGAAGGAGAGTGCATACTGTGTGCATAGAGGTGCTTGTTGGCGCTATTTATCCGTCAAATGCTGAAGTTCTCTTGCCAGCCATTCTCAGAGACACTTATGGAATTCCCACAGCAGACATTTATGGGATTTCATTAAATGGAGCTACACGAGTGTTTGTGAAGTTCTTGACAAGTGGTGCCTACGAGAGGGTCGTTGATGTCTACCAGGAGAAGCACATGGTCGTTTCAGAAGGTTTGAAGGTGAGATTAAGGGATGTGTCAGCAACTTTTACGTGGATACATATTCGGAATATCCCCTTTGAAGCGGATGCCATGGATGTGAGAGATGATTTTAAGGCATATGGAGTGATCCACGCGGCGAATGTTGGCAGGTGGGCGCAGGGTACCTACGCTGGAATGCCTGAGGGATCTTACAGTTTAAAGATGTCTTTGAGGAGGCCAATCCCCTCGTACGTCCTGATGCCAGAATTTAGGACGCAAGTTTACGTGACGTACGTGGGGCAAGTACAGACGTGTCGGCTCTATGGTCAGCCGGGGCATATAGCAGCAGCGTGTGAGAGATATGGACCACGACCCCAGCAACAACGTGGCGGTGGGGGGCAGGAGCATGGTGCGGAGGGCCCTTCAGGTGTGGCCCATGAGGTGCATGGGTCATCTTCAGGGTACGTGGACGGTGTAGATAGAAGGTGGAGTGACGTGGTAGATGAAGCGGAGGTGGTGGTGGTGGTCACCTTGCCACCTGTGACACAACCGGTGATGGTGGAAGACAGCAAGGTTGCTGTCGTGCAGGAGGAGGTGGACGATTAGGTGGAGTTGACGGGGCCTATGATGGAGGACCTGAGGATGATGCTTGACAGTCTGCCTTCTGTGGGAGAGGAGTCCGTGGTGAAGGACTACCCGGAGGTAACAGCAAGCCCGGGTGAAGTGTTGAGTGAGGATGTGAGTAAGGGTGCTTGTGGTGGCAGTGAGGAGTCAGTACGAGTGTGTGTGGTTGAGGCTGTGGTTCATAGGGAGGAAAATGATGTGAATGAGGTGTCTGAAGAGGTCATGGAGGTGGCGGGGGAATCCCGCAAGAGATCAAGTGGCTCGGTGGAGGATGACGTGTTGACGCCGGGTCAGAGGACAGGTAAGAAAGTGTTCACGGATGTGGTCAGGGGAGGGAAGAGGGGGGTCAAGGGGAAGGTCTTGGACAAGGAGGGAGTAGGTCTCAGTGGGGGTGGGTCAGTGGTCAAAGCAGGAGTGACGAGAGCGATGAAGCATAGAGGGAAACCACCGTTGAAGCCTTCAAGTGTATCAGTATGAATGTGAACGGCCTTAGGGCCGATGTCAAGAGGATGTGGGTTGAACGGACTTTGAGGAGAGAGGGCATTGACGTGTGATTTCTCCAAGAACATAATTTTAGATGTGGTGGGGATCTGAAGTTGCCGGGTTTTACTTTGTACACTGGTAGTTCTGAAAATTTCAAAGGGGAGGAGGTGTTGATAGGTATTAAGGAGACCAACCCTTTTCATCTGAGGTCATGGGAAGAGGTGGGGGGCGGGAGGATTGTTAGGGTTGATGGTGAATGGGGTGATATCCTGGTTAGCTTCATTGGTGTGTATATGCCCGCGGTTAATGTACATAGTTTAAAGGGTGAGTTTGTAAAGGATTACTTAGTATATGCATTACGGGGACTCCCTGAGGTAGCTGTGTTAGCGGGTGACTGGAACTGCATAATTAGGAAGCGTGATGTGGAACCGAGGGGTGCCGGATGTGTACTAGCGGAGTTGCGAGACTTACTGGGAGCGGTGGGGGTTGGAGATGTGGTAGATGGTAGGAATGCCATGGTGGAACATACGTTCATAAGGAGAGGATATGCAGCACGTTTAGATTGGGTGTATGTGTCCTCACGTATAAATGTGGAAGAGAGGCGTAACATAGACGTAGAGTTTTCAGATCATAGAGGTGTGGTGGCAGTATTAGGGTGGGTGGGTGCTTTTAAGTTTTATTCGGATCTGTGGAGGTTGAATGTAAGTTTGTTAAAACTGGAGGGGGATCGTGAGGGTTTTGCGGGTTGGTGGGAGGGTTTATGGGGTGGGGGCAGGAAGATCAGGGATGTGGTAAAGTGAATACGATGGCGAAGGAGGCGGTGAGAGGTTATTATAGGCGTGAAGGTGTGGAGGAGGCGGGATATAGGTATGGGTTACAGCGTTATTTGGAGGGGCGGTTAAGGGACTGTTACAGAGTTGTGCCATCAGCAGGAAATAGCATACCTTAAGGGGAGATTACGGGATATACAGAATGATGTTTTTAGGGCGATAAGGGTACGTAGTCAATTAGAGGAGGTGTTATGGGGGGATAGGCCCTCAGGCACGGTATTACAGAGGTTTTGGAAACGTAGAACGGTCATGACTCTGGTGGCGTTGATGGTGGAGGAGGAGATGGGTAGGTATCATCAGGGTCAGGTGTTATGCACGACAGAGGGGATTTGTGCTTATGCAAGGTTATGGTTTCAGCGTAAATTTGAGGGTAGGGAGAGGGATGAGGTTAGTAGGAGGATTGTTTTGGAGGGAATCCAGGGGAGACTGGGAGAGGAGGATAGGAAGGTGTTAGGTGGGAGGATTACGGTAGACGAGGTATGGCAGGCAGTGCAGGGGATGAGGATGGGGAAGGTGCCTGGGGTGGATGGATTGTCTGGGGACTTCTATGTAGCTCATTGGGACGTATTGAAGGATGTTTTAGTGAAGGTGTTTAATCAGATGAAGGATAGGGGCAAAATGGAGGAAGTGCAGAGAACCGGGGTAGTGGTGTTGGTGCCGAAGGGTAGGGATAGTGATAGGTAGCAGGGGTATAGGGCTATAACATTGTTGTGCTCAGACTATAAGATCTATGCAAAATACTGGCAAATCCATGAAAAGGTGTTGGAAAAGGTATTGGAGGTTGGCCAGTATGGGATACCTGGACGTAGCATTAGGACGGGACATAGGAGAATTAGGAATTTCGTGGAACAGAAGGAAGGGGGTGGAGTCCTAGGATTAGACTGGGCAACCGCATATGATAGTGTGGATAGGGAAATGTTGGTTGACATTTTATCGAAGCAGGGGTTTGGGGAGGAAGTTGTGGGGTGGGTTAGATCCTTATATGATGGGGCTTTAGCAAGGGTACAAGTTAATGGGAAGTTAGGGGTTCAGGTGAGTTTAGAGAGGGGTTTGCGGCAGGGGTGCCCCTGTCCAGATTCTTTCTGGGTGTCTGCAGGACCCCTTTATAGATTAGTTAGAGAGGGGTATGGGACGGGGACGGTGTGAAGGTTGTGAGACGGGAATAGTAGGATATGTAGATGACACGACCATATTGATAGGGAGTGGTGAGGGGTTAGATAATGTTAATAGGATTATTGAGGTTTTTGGTGGGGCTACTGGTATGTGCATCAACAGGGCGAAATCGAAGTTATTGGAGGTAGGTTCGTGGGTGGGAGGGCCGTTGGGGAGGAGGGGAGGGTGGCTGTGTGTTAATAGTATTAAAATTTGCGGTGTTATTTTCAGTCATTGTAGTGATTTGGCGAGGGGTGAGGTCATGTTGTTGCAGTGTGCCTTGGTGGTTAATGTTTTAATTTATAGTAAACTTTGGTTTGTGGCGGCTGTATATCCTCTCCGGGAGTGTGATATAGGGCGTTTGTTGGCGAGGGTTTATAGATATATTTGGAGTTATGGGAGGCACTGGTTGGCTCGTGAGGTTGTGACGGCTGGAGTGGGGGTGGGGGTTTGGGGTTGATTCCGTTGAGGAGTAGGCTTCAAAGTTTATTTGTTAAGCAGGAATTTTTGGTGGGAGAGGAGATTGGAGGCAGGAGGGTCGGTAAGGTCATGAGAGAGGTAAGTAGGTGGTGGAAGGGTAGGGATTTGTTGCAGTGTGAGGATCTATTGAGGTTTCTTTTAGTAGTTAGGGAACCTGGGAGAGTGAAGGTGAGTAGGTTTGATAGAGTGGGGAAGGGGGTAGTGCAGGGGAAGGTATTTATCCAATGTATAATTGGAAGTTGGTGTGGTACTGGTTGAAGAGGCTGAGGGTACCGCCAAGGGTTCGAGAAACAGGGTATAGGTTTTTATTGGGAATTTTGGCATCTCGGGCACAATTGTGCCAGATGGGAATAATAAGGGAGGGGTTCTGTCTGAAATGTGGTGGTCTAGAGACTGCGTATCATGTAGTTTATTTTTGCGAGGAGCTGGGTGGGGTTAGGGAATGGTTTAGTGGAGTATTGAAAAGGGTAGGGGCGGGGGGTTTGTCGACCCTAAGAGCTTTAAGTATAGATGTGGGGGTTTGTCCTGAGGATGTACGACGGGCGGTAGCGTATTTGGTAGTAGAATTCATACATATTTCGTGGAGTATGAGAGAGGCCCCAGGTGACGTCCGCATTAGAGCTTCAGCGGCAGGGTTTAACAGGACTCGGTGTCGTAATCAAGTGGTTTACGAAGGGAGATGGTGAAAGGCTTTTCCTCTGGGATATCGGAATCTTACTGTCGCGATTTTATTAGGGAAAGGGGAGGGTGCGGTAGTCGAGTGAGAGGGCTGGTCAGGGTAGCTGGGGAGGGTTTCAGATAGTGTGTGTGGCTGTATCTAAGGGTTTTTACGGGGTGTCAGGGGATAGGCGGGTGGTTTGGTTTTTGATGCTTCATCATTCAGGCAGTTTCTCTGTGTTTGTCTGGCGGCGTTTTAAAAAAAAAGTCTGTGGGTGGGGGATGGGGTACTGGTAGAAGATGGGGGAGGTTCGGGGTGTCAGGGGTATATCACCTGTTCCTTACCGTGGGCGTCAACACGGTTTTCCGGAGCCTCCTGTGTGTGGAGCCAGGTTTTTTTTTATGAGTAATGGTAAGACAGGTTCCCATGACCTAGAATGTATGTTGGGCGTGTGTGTGAGTGTGGTTTTTGTTTTGTTTTCATGTTACACATTTCACTTGCAAGGCCAGCATTGCCTAGGAGTCTATGTTGTATGACTGATGAAGCCATGGTTCTCATGGTATAGGCTGCTCCTTGTAGCACCTGGTTAGCAGGTGTGTTTAAGTTGTCATGTATGTTAGGTGTTGTGGAAGTGTTATAATGAAATGTACCTTAGGAAGAAGGTTGTCTCAATATTGGTGTGTTGGAGGTCACTCTATTTGACAACGACCATTTCTAAGTTTTTCTGTAATCTCTTTTCTAATGAGTATTTTATGTGTTTTACATCAGAGGTAGGGATGGAGGGGGGGGGGGGTTGTCAAGTTTGTGTGAGTGTTATTTACTGATGGGAGTCTATTAACTTTTGTAATAGCCTCTGGAGGCTGGGGAGAAGTGGCAAAATATGGTTGTGATGGTATAACATTGTAAAGTTTAGGTGAGATGTTTTGTATGGTACTGTGAGGTAATAGGGGTTTTTGCAACTTGCATTTTTATTATGTCAATGTTATGTTATAGGTCCTGTGGGCCTTTTATTCATATGTATTGTATATATGTTAAAAAAAAAAAAAAATTGTGTAGGGGATGCTAACAGTGCATTGTTTAGGTTACCAGGGGGTACGTGTGCTTTTAGGTACTTGGGAATGGGGGGTTCTTTAGAAGGGTGGATAATTGGGGTTTTGAGAAATTACTCCCATGTTTGATATGACATGTTTTGTTTGTTGGAAGTTTCTTTATCTTTTGTCGGGGATATATATGCTCAAATTGTTTTGTGATATACTCTCTTTGTGGAGTGGAGCAATAAAGACGTTTTGTTTGTAAGGTCATGTGTAGTGTTTTAGGTTAGTGTTTTTAGAAGGTTTAGTGTATGACACTTACAATTTTCATGCAAGTTTGGCTGTGTGCAAGAATAGGCCCTTTCTAGTGTTTACATTATTAGGCATTTAATATGTTTTGTGTAATGTTGATGTTTAACCTCTTGTTTTGAGGTAAGGTTTTGGTAAATGTTATTGTACATAACCTCTTTTTAAATAAAAAAAAAAAAACAACAAAAAAAAAAACATTGTATTGAATTGCATTGTTTATATCACTTACAATATTAATAGTACAAAGAGTAAACAATGGATATATTTGTACAATTCAATATTTATTTTTTTATTTTATTGAAACAGGGTACAATGCACATAGCAAAATAATACATATCCAAGAACATCAAATTATCCAATAGGACACACACGTACTACAATCTCCCACACAATTTGATCATAAATATCAGAACATAAGAAGCACACACATTAGATAATATTAAACACATCATATATATAAACATTTCCTACCACGATAAGACTATCGCACGTTCACATGTTCACAAACAACACAACGACAAACATTGACAAAACGCCACAAATCACCGGCGTTCACGTATAAAGAAATGCAATGTTCAACATACACAACCTATCAATACATATCCAAGAACCTCTCAATACACACCCAAGAACATTAACCACTAAAACATATATAAACAATCGTTTTCCACATCATGTGGATTGCAATGTAACATTAGACACCTTTATTCAAATGCCGTAAAACATATCTAACGATTAACACGTCCCATGACACACACCTGATCCCCTACCCCCCCCGGTGTATGCCACACTATAAGAACCCCCCCCCCCCCATGACCCTTCTCCAGATCTTTCAGATGGTAACCCCATCATGTAACTGAACAGAGCCCTCACACCGTAAATACACACCAACACACAACAGTTGACGAAACCCTTATTACACACATTATCCTTGCCACATCCACCTGATAGCGTCCCAAAACCCCCCCTAACCAATCTCTCTTCCGCACATTACACAAACCAATAACATTGACCGTTAGACACCGAAATAAGACAAAGGTGGCTTTTCCTTGGATACTCTGCCCCCTTTGTGACACATTTTTGAATCCTCACTTGGAATGCCCCCGGCATTCCTCACAGGCCTTTGTCCTTTAGGCCCCCCACCACCCTCATGCATCACATATGCCCACAGCTTTTTGCCAGGCCTTTGCGCTGGTGTTAGCACATCCTCTGGATCCAACATTACAGCTGCTCGTTTCCTCGACCCTAGGTCCACCTGCATGTCAGCCACATGCCCCTCCTCCGCATGAACATCCACTTCCACAACTCCTTTCTGTATGAACTCTCCGCCCATGGCCCCACCACTCGCCTGAACGCACTCCACAGCAACAATCTCTTGACTCAGACCCAAGGCCCTGTCCACGCCCTCCTCTGTCATACTGATGATGTCCTCCACCAAGGATCGTATGGATTCCCCGCCGTCTCCTTCCACCCCCTCAGCAACGTCGTCGCCGCCCACAGCAGATCGCCCACTCATAGGCAAATTGTCAGGAAGGGTGGCACAGGCCGACACTTGCAAGTCGTCCTGCCCTCCCACCCCTCCCGTTCGGCTCCCCTATTCGCCTCCTCAGGACTACAGTCATCCTGTTGCGTAGTCCACTGCTGCCTGCTATGCTGGAAAGGAGCACCTCTGGCCTCCTGCCTCCTGTCACACAGGGCCGCCATGTGTCCATATCCCCCACATAGGCGACACGTCCGTTGTTGGCCCGCATATGTCACAAAAACTTGCGTGTGAAATTCCTCTAATATTACATAAGACGGGATGGGGTACTTAAGAGACATCTTCAAAACATAAGACCCATCCGGCAGCCCCTCATACGGGCCCCCGGCCCAACGTCCTTGCGTCACCGCATAAATGGTCCCGTATTTATCAAACACTGATGTTATGTCCATTGAATCCTCCTCAAAAGGCACATTACGAACCTTTATCCACGTGTACCTTCTTGAGACATCACGAAGTTGCACAGTAACACCAGGGTTTATGTACATGCTGCGTTCCTGGTAATTTTCCACGATCGTCTTGTAAACACTGGTAGCACCAAACTTCACAAAAATTCGCTTAAGTCCATTCATGGCCACCCCAGACAACATGTCGTTCTCTATACCATAAGTTCTCCTTAATATGTCAGGCAGAAGCACATCCATATTCTCTGCAGTCACTGCCCCATGGATCAAGTCCACACAAACCGTGTTGACCCTCTTCCGACCACCCAGCGCCATTTGCAAATCCAAGCTTTTGCCAAACGCCACCAGGGGAGACAGCACACGTCCGCTCACCAGCAAGGCTGAGCGATGAAATGCTCATTCAATAATTACAGGAAAGTCGCATAATGCTACTCTCTCAGCCCACCCGAGCCTCCTCCCCCCTTTTCCCTCACAGCAAAACATTAATTCCTCAATAGGGAAGCCAGTTATAATATAATAAATATGATACTCTGCTTAAGCACTAGGCTGAAGAACATGGAACTCTCATGTTTGTCACAGCTGTGGGTGGCGAGTAACCGCCCCGTACCCACTACCTCACCTTTCAATCCACTCTCAAGAAAATATATACCAATTAAATACACAATACATTCAGTGTCATGTACGTATTATTATACAATGAGACAATACTTGTGAACAAAAGAGAATATAAGTATAACCGTAAAATGGAAGGTTACAAGTACGGAAAAAGACACAGCATCGTCTCAATGTAATCAACAATCTCACACTACAGGAAATATAAAATCAGAGTCAAGAGTAATCAATCGACCCCCTTGATATACCTACATACATGAAGGAGTTAAGCCCGTTTTCCCCTTCACTCGACGAGTCGTAATAATGACCGGACTGTGAATTCCTGATATTCAACTGGAAACTGGACTGGCCACTGCGGCCAGACAGGAGTTTGTTGCCACATTTGGTGCGATACCAATTCGTAGCAGCACCTGTATACAATCATTGGCAGACCTCTCGCCACACACCCACAAGGTATATACATAATCAGTAACTATATATCCAATCGTTCTTTGTACGATAGATGAAACTCCACCTATGTCTAGACTTAGTGCTCAAGACTTTGAATACCGCGTCCCCGACAACACGTATTACTTTACCCAGCAACTCTCGTCTAGACTCTAAGCTTTCACAAAATATAGACTATGATAAGAATCCGCGATCGCTCCGCAAGCAGGACACATTTCCCCCTTTTATGAGGCGTCGATTATATAATACCACTTTTGACGGTAGGATGTTATGTAAGAACTTATAATATACTTCGCGCACCTTCGGATGAATACGTAATTCAGGGAAACGTCTCCAAATACCTGACCACTCGTACACAGGAAAATGCAATGCACTGGCGGAACAACAGGCCGTACCACACCCGTATAAGAACTCGTATGGGCATATTTCCCGGTTGTCGCCATAAACAAGGCAGCGGAGAAAGTCTATCCCAATGCGGCATTCGTCTCCGCTGTGCCACTTACAAACATATTCATGCAATGCTGGAAGGGACATCGTACCATGCGAAATCGCTGTCAAATAAACACCTTTCACAAACATTCCTATGGCATGTATTCGTAAATCAATCAAACCGAGACCTCCACGTTTTACCGGTAAACACACTACGTCTCGCCGCAACCAATTACAACCACTACCCCACACAAATCGATAAACGCGTGCTAACAACCTCTGCACATCAACACGCGCTATAGGAAAGTGCCGCGCAACGTGCCACACTTTGGCGTAGAGCAGTGCGTTCGTAACCACCACTCGCTGATGTAACGTCAAACCATTCGCTCTAAGAGTGGACATACGGAGAATGACTTTATCTACGACAGTAGAAGAGTTTCGCTTTTGTGTCTCAACGAGACTATTCGTATATTCGATGCCACAGATCTTCAAATGAGATACTCTGGGCCACACCTGCTGCCGGTTCTCGTGTACGGTCACTGGTTGACCTAGTAGCAAAACACCTGTTTTTTTAGGATTACTCCGTATGCCAGACGCTGGTCTAAACGCCCTAACCGTTTCCTGAACGGCACCCATTTCATCTAATCCGTTTAGTACTACTGTCGTATCGTCCACGTATCCAATTATACGCACCATCTGTTTATTACGTAACCCAACACACGGTACTTGATTTAAACTAACAACGGCCCTATAAAAAGGATCTTGAAGAAGTCCAAAGAACAATTGTGACATCGGACAACCCTGACGGATGCCACGGTTAACGGTAATTTCATTACCAAGACGACCATTAATCTGAACCTGCATACACGCTCCATCGTACAATAAACGCGCCCAATCAATTATTTCTCGCCCAAAACCCTGCCATTTCATGAAAGTCCAAAGGGTTTCACGTTCTACTGTATGGAACGCTGCCTGCCAATCGATCGCGACAATTCTGATCACTTTCCTGACATTCACGGATATGGCGTGTAAGGATACTGTGTCCGTAATGCATCGATCGTCCAGGAAGCCCACGTTGTCCTTCGTGTATTACTTTATCGATGACTACCTTAATACGATTCCCTAAAATTTTAGCGAAGATTTTATAATCGCAACACAATAAAGAAATCATCCTATAATCCGTTATAAAACAACACGCATCATTTTTCGGGACTAACACAACTACTCCTGTTTTCTGAAGTGTCCCTAACCTTCTACATATCTTCATTTCGTTAAACAGTGTTACAAGAAAGTCTCGAAGAACGTTCCAATACTCTAAATAAAATTCACAGGGGTTACCATCAATCCCAGGGGATTTACCGTTCATACTTTGTATGACCGTCCAAATTTCATCAGCTGTAATCATCCCACCCAGCGTTACCCTATCATCTTCGGTTATATTACAAGGTATATGATTACCGAACGACTCGATCGCCTGCCAGCTAACTCCTTGACTCATAGTATGTTTACGGAAATATTCGTCGACATTAAACCCTATACTCTCAGAACTTGTTAATTTATTATCCGGACGATACCCTGCCACGCCTTCTGATGTCTGCATGCTCATAATGGATGTCGCCCGCCGACGGCGACTCTGAGCCCGCAAAACGTAAGCTGATGGCCGATGTCCCCATAGCACTGCTTCAACCCCGCTAGCGATTCTAGCTCCATTAAACCGTTCATTGTATAATGTACACAATGTAGTCCTGAGCGCTTCAATCTCCGCTACCGGGTAAGACGCTCTGGGGAAATAGCATGCATCAAGCTGTCCTTGAATATATGCCATGTACCCAGTACGCATTTGATAATCAACTTTACTTTGACCAACAAAAAAATCGCGGACTATACTCTTCCCCACAGTATTCCACCAGTCAATTACATCACGGCTATCATTACGTCTCTGCATTGCATTTTCCCACACTTGCGTAAAGAGTGACGCACCTCCGCTTTCTTTAATAGTGACACATTCATCTTCCAGAACCTTGGAAAAGTTTTTGGCAACCCTTCCCAAGTTAAATTAACTACCACAGCACGATGATCTGTACAACCCACGTCGGTATGAACAACGTTCTGTACAACCACACCTCTCGACACAAATTCTATCAAGGGCGCCTGCATATCCAGGCCGAACAAACGTTGCGCTACGCCACCAATTATGTCGCCACCAACATCAACAAGGCCTACATTACGTATCATGTCACCTAAGAATGGCAATAATACTCCTCTCCCGGAGGATCAACATCTTTACGCCGAACCACGCAATTCCAGTCGCCGCCCATTATTGTAACAACTGGCAGCGAACGCAAGTGATATATAAGGCATCACTATAAAACTGGGTTTTCACTTGCATAGCACTATCGGCCGGTCCGTACACACCAATGAAACAAACCGGAACCGTACCCCACCGTCCATCGACACGCATGACTCTACCCTCCACGTCAACTTCCTGTCGTCACATGAAACGGGCTTAACTCCTTAATACAAATAGCAACACCTCCTTTCAATCTCAGTGAATTTGTGCCATACACTCTATACCCATCCACATTCAATTTACTGACGTCACGGAAATTATGTTCTTGTATGTACACTACATCAGCGTTACATCGGCGCAAAAATTCTACAACAGCACCTCGTTTAATCCTATACATATGCCATTGACATTTATAGTCACACACTTGAAGGTGATGATATAAAGAGGACTCGATCTGGATGCGGCATCGTCGTTACCGGCGTATCAAGTGATACGTCTCCCGTCTCAACTTCTCTACTGTGACCTGTCGATTCTTCTATACTTGTACTAGGAATGACTTTCGAACCGTCTTGCCTCGTAGGTTCGACCCATTGCTTTTTCCCAGGTCTCTGTTCGGGAGTTAAGATGTCGTCACTCCCGTCTGACACAGCGTTCCTCTTCCTTGACGGACAGTCCGCCGAACGAACTGACGGAGGCGTCGCCTCTGCATGAACGCTCACTGGTACTTCCAACACTGTAACAGGAGTACCAACGTCACTATTGTGTGGAGTTTCAGGTCCTATACTTAAATTTACATCAGGGATTTCACTCTCTTCACTTGGTATAGGAGATACTTCGAGTCCTATGTCTCGTACATGGAAAGATACGGGGACGTCGTTGCAGTAAGCCCCACTTTGAGTGAACGACTGAGGAACTGCCGGTCTAGTAGACATAGAAGACGATGGTAACGTTGCACATGGCGATTCATCTAGTGTTGCCACGGGCTCTTCATCTGACCATGCGTTGTGAGACTTCCGCTTTTTCGTCTCTCCTCCGACATGAAACTCGCCCAGTGTCGTCGTAGGGTAATCATGACGCCTCGCCTCAGCTCGCTGTTGCTGTTCACACTGCGCAGCGACGTGGCCGGCCAAACCACAAAGGCGACACGTACGGCATTGGCCATTGTACGTGATGTACAACTGTGTTTTAAACTCACTTAACATGACATACGATGGAATAGGATGCTTCAGAGACATTTTGATGATGTAAGTGCCTTCTGGTAAACCTTCATAAGGGCCGCTGGTCCACCGTCCCATCGTTGCAGAGTAGACTGTCCCATACGCCTCAAAATTTTTTCTTATGTCATGATCGTCCGCCTCAAACGGGACATTCTTTGCACGGACATACGTATACGTCCGTGACACATCGTGGAGACAAACCTCCACAGCTGGGGTGACCTGGAACCGAGCATCCTCGAAATTCTCCACCACTCTCTCGTATACATTTGATGACGTGAACTTAACAAAGATTCGTTTCACACCATTAAGGGACACTCCGTACAAATCACTGTTCTCAATGGCGTACGTCTCTCGTAAAATCTGCGGCAGGAGAACAGGTAGGGTAGAGCCCAACAGTGCCCCAAGGGTTAACTCCACACAGACAGTGTTCCTCCGACGCCGGTTACTCTCCGCCATACTGGCTACCAACTGCTGGTATGGGAGAAAACCTGAAGAGGGCAGCACAGTAGAGCAACCTCTCACCGCGAAGGCTGAGGTGCGAATCCCATATTGTATTACTACTACTACTACTTATTACTACTATTACTACTACTAGTATTACACCTCACTCTAAGCCTATATATACCCTCTGTGTCCATGTATTGTTTGCAACGGCTTGATAAAGCTCCTGGAGAGCGAAACGTTGCCACAATACAATGTCACATTAGTTGCATTTGTGTCCTTTTACTTAACATCTGAGTTTTCAACTTCCATGTGTGGCCCCTTGTCCCTGTGTCCCATATCTTAAACATTCTGTTCCCGTCTTCCTTGTCAATTCCTCTCAGCATTTTATATTCGTTATCTGTCCACCCTATCCCTCCTGTCCTCAAGTGTCGTCAGGTTAAGTTCCCTAAACCTTTCTTCGTAGGAAATACCCCTTAGCTCCAGGACTAGTCTTGCTGTAAACCTTTGCATTTTCTCAAATATCTTGACGTGCTTCACCAGGTGTGGGTTCCATACTGGTGTTGCTTACTCCAATATAAGCCTGAGGTACAAGGTTTACAGTGTTGTGAATGCATCCTTACTTAGATGTCGATATCCTATATGCTGCTCTGTGAGATACTCGCCCAAAAACCCATTTCCTTGAATGAGATTTGCAGTCTTTGACCCATGAGCATGTACTCCATCTGCGGCCTTCTTTGTCCTTCCCCAACCTTCATGACTTTGCATTTGCTGGGGTTAAACACCAGGAGTCAGTTGTCGGACAAGGATTGCAACCTGTCGAGATCCCTTTGTAGTCCTCTTCAGATCCTCGTCCGCTTGTATTATCATTAGCTTCACATCGTTTGCAAACAGGAACACCTCAGACTCCATCCCTTCCGTCATATTATTCACATATACCAGAAACGGCACCGTGTGTGTTTGTGTGTGTATTCACCTAATTGTGGTTGCAGGATTCAAGTCATAGCAAATGGTCGCTACTGTTAGTTACCATTTTGTCCTAGGCACATGTCGATTAGACACTAGGCCTGTTGTATGTGTGTGTGTAACGAAACACTTCGAAATGTTTCGGCCCCGCCGGGAATTGAACCCGGGCCCTCTGTGCGTGAAGCAAGAGCGCTCTCCACCATGCCATCGGGGCGTGTGTGTGTGTGTGTGTGTGTGTGTGTGTGTGTGTGTGTGTGTGTGTACTCACCAAGTTGTGGTTGCAGGGATCGAGTCATAGCTCCTGGGCCCGCCTCTTCACTGGCCGCTAATGGGTCACTCTCCCTGCGGCATGTGCTTTATCATACCTCTTCTTAAAGCTATGAATGGAACCTGCCTCCACTACATCACTTCCCAAACTATTCCACTTCCCGACCACTCTGTGACTGAAGAAATACTTCCTAACATCCCTGTGATTCATCTGAGTCTTCAACTTCCAACTGTGACCCCTTGTTTCTGTGTCCCATCTCTGGAACATTCTGTCTCTGTTCACCTTGACAATTCCTCTCAGTATTTTATATGTCGTTAGCATGTCCCCCCTATCTATCCTGTCCTCCAAGGACATACCCCTTAGCTCCGGGACTAGTCTTGTTGCAAATCTTTGCACTTTCTCTAGCTTCTTTACGTGCTTGGTTAGGTGTCAGTTCCAAACTGGTGCTGCATACTCCAATATGGGCCTAACGTACACAGTGTACAAGGTCCTGAACGATTCTTTATTTAGATGTCGGAATGCTGTTCTTAGGTTTGCTAGACGCCCGTATGCTGCCGCAGTTATTTGGTTGATGTGCGCCTCAGGAGATGTGCCTGGTGTTATACTCACCCCAAGATCTTTTTCCATGACTGAGGTTTGTAGTCTCTGTCCCCTTAGACTGTACTCCGTCTGCGGTCTTCTTTGCCCTTCCAAAATCTTCATGACTTTGCATTTGGTGGGGTTGAACTCCAGGAGCCAATTGCTGGACCAGACTTGCAGCCTGTCCAGATCCCTTTGTAGTTCTGCCTGGTCCTCGTCCGATTGAATTTTTCTCATCAACTTCACATCATCTGCAAACAGGGACACTTCGGAGTCTATACCTTCCGTCATGTCGTTCACAAATACCAGAAACAGCACCGGTCCTAGGACCTAGGCCTATGGAACCCCACTCGTCACCGGCGCCCACTCTGACACCTCGCCACGTACCATGATTCGCTTCTGTCTTCCTGACAGGTATTCCCTGATCCATTGTAGTGCCTTAACTGTTATCCCTGCCTGGTCCTCCAGTTTCTGCACTAATCTCTTGTGTGGAACTGTGTCAAACGCCTTCTTACAGTCCAAGAATATGCAATCTACCCACCCCTCTCTCTCATGTCTTACTGCTGTCACCCTGTCGTCAGTAAGACAAGAGAGAGAGAGGGGGGGTAGATTGCATATTCTTGGACTGTATGAAGGCGTTTGACACAGTTCCACACAAGAGATTAGTGCAGAAGCTGGAGGACCAGGCAGGGATAACAGGGAAGGCACTTCAATGGATCAGGGAATACCTGTTAGGAAGACAGCAGCGAGTCATGGTACGTGACGAGGTGTCAGAGTGGGCGCCGGTGACGAGTTGGGTTCCACAGGGGCCAGTCATAGGACCGGTGCTGTTTCTGGTATTTGTGAACGACATGACGGAAGGAATTGACTCCGAAGTGTCACTGTTTGACTGTTGTCTTCCACCTAGTGTGGCTATACATCAGTTTCGGGTTAGACTTGACTTTCGATGCTATGTCGTTTTCGTACTGTCGCTGGGCCTCCCTCCTTATCTGTGCATACTCGTTTCTGGCTCTTAGACTAATCTCTTTATTTTCCTGGGTCCTTTGCCTTCTGTACTTTTTACATTCTCTAGTGCTCTTAGTCTTTGC
>WNWK01015275.1:37500-48390 GCA_009830355.1 Cherax destructor
CAAGATGTTACTTAACACATCTCTGCCCAAAAGTAACAAAAGTAACATTTAACAACTCATCCAATATTTTCTCCATCTTCCAGTACTTCCGCCTCCTTATGTACTGAGCCTCTACTATTTTCATATTCTTAGCAAAATTTGTCACGAAAACCTTTCTTCTACATTGTAAAAATCTCTCAAATGTTAACCACCACCCGTCACAACCCATCACCACCCACCACCAGCCATCACCCCCACCACCAGCCATCACCACCCACCACCAGCCATCACCCCCACCACCAGCCATCACCACCCACCACCAGCCATCACCACCCACCACCAGCCATCACCCCCACCACCAGCCATCACCACCCACCACTAGCCATCACCACCCACCACCAGCCATCACCACCCATCACCACCTATCACCACCCACCACCAGCCATCACCACCCATCACCACCCACCACCACCTATCATCACCCACCACCAGCCATCACCACCCACCACTAGCCATCAACACCCACCACCACCTATCACCACCCACCACCAGCCATCACCACCCATCACCACCCACCACCACCTATCACCACCCACCACCAGCCATCACCACCCACCACTAGCCATCAACACCCACCACCACCTATCACCAGCCATCACCACCCACCACCACCTATCACCACCCACCACCACTCATCACCACCCATCACCACCTTCACTGCCTCATCACTCCACCAATCACTTTTCTTCCCACTTGCACCTCGCTCCTCTTGTACCAGTAAACTTTTACTTCACATTCTACCTCTACATTCGTGAACCTGCCCATACTACTTTACCACTCTTCTTATTACCTGTACTTTCTCTAGCCAGTTGTTCCCCCAAAGTTGCTCAATTTCTAGCTTTAATTTATTAACTTTCACTTCATTCTTATCCAGTTATGACATTTTCCTTGTTCTCCATCTACCTCTCACTCTCACCTCTCACTCTACCTCTCACTCTACCTCTCACTCTACCTCTCACTCTCACCTCTCACTCTACCTCTCACTCTCACCTCTCACTCTACCTCTCACTCTCACTATAATTACAACTAAATAATGGTCTAATATATTTTTCGTCACTATTATCCCATAGTTTACCAATCAACATTTTATCCAGAATTCATTGACAATAAAACCGCTGTCAATAGCCTCTATATAATATCTTCTGCAGTTGTTTATCCTCTTTTTCTTAAAATATATATTATGTCTTACCGAACCACTTTTCTATCCATAAATCAAAATGACCTATTATACCATCTATTACAGATTGAACCACTTTAACACTCAGGTTCCCCACACTGTATTTTTTCTCATTTCTTTCACAGCTACCTGAACATTCATTCATTTAACACTCTTAAATATGTCTCCCCTAGACTTCTGTCTTCCCCAGGTACGTAAACACTCACTATAACCCCCCTAATACTTCCCACCATTATACTCATACAAATAATTCATGAATTTAAACACCCTTGCCACTTGTTCTCTATCCATAGTAGGTAATTTAATGTTACTACTACACATTCTTTAACGTTTCTTCTCTTATATTCACCTGATTTAACCTTATTTTCTCTTCACTGATATTCTTTCCCATTTTATTTTTCTCTTAGTACTAAAATATAAAGTATTTTCATTCATAAAATTAGGATTCCACCCTTTCTTCACATCTTTATTTCACTCACCAACATTCAAATAACCCAACTTCAAAATGCCCACCTTTATTATAAGTAATAAATTGGGAAGAACGAGATACTAACCTACACAGTCCGAAAATTCAAATACTTTTACGACACGTTCTTTATGGAGGAATCATCATTCTCCACATCCCACTCAGATGAAATACTACGACGTCAGGAACATTGAAGAAACATTTTTTTTATTTTTATTAATACATCCTGGCCCTAAGCGAAACAAAGCTGAAGGGGGTAGGCGAGTTTCAGTGGGGAGAAATAAATGGGATTAAGCCAGGAGTATCTGAAAGAGTTAGAGCTAAGGAAGGGGTAGCAATAATGTTGAAGGATCAGTTATGGAAGGAAAAGAGGGAATATGAATGTGTAAATTCAAGGATTATGTGGATTAAAATAAGGGTCGGATGCGAAAAGTGGGTCATAATAAGCGTGTATGCACCTGGAGAAGAGAGGAGTGTAGAGAGAGAGAGAGATTTTGGGAGATGTTAAGCGAATGTATAGGAACTTTTGAACCAAATGAGAGAGTAATTGTGGTAGGGGACCTAAATGCTAAAGTGGGAGAAACATGCAGAGAGGTGTAGTAGGTAAGTTTGGGGTGCCAGGTGTAAATGATAATGGGAGCCCTTTGATTGAACTTTGTATAGAAAGGGTTTAGTTATAGGTAATACATATTTTAAGAAAAGAGGATAAATAAGTATACAAGATATGATGTAGGGCGTAATGACAGTAGTTTGTTGGACTATGTATTGGTAGATAAAAGACTGTTGAGTAGACTTCAGGATGTACATGTTTATAGAGGGCCACAGATATATCAGATCACTTTTTAGTTATAGCTACAGTGGGAGTAAAAGGTAGATGGGATACAAGGAAAATAGAATCAGTAAGTAAAGAGGTGAAGGTTTATAAACTAAAAAGAGGAGGCAGTTAGGGTAAGATATAAACAACTACTGGAGGATAGATGGGCTAGTGAGAGTGTAGGCAATGGGGTCGAAGATGTATGGGGTAGATTTAAAAATGTAGTGTTAGAGTGTTCAGCAGAAGTTTGTGGTTACAGGCGATGGGTGCGGGAGGGAAGGAGCGATTGGTGGAATGATGATGTAAGAGAGTAGTAAGGGAGAAAAAGTTAGCATATGAGAGGTTTTACAAAGTAGAAGTGATGCAAGGAGGGAAGAGTATATGGAGAGAAAAAGAGAGGTTAAAGAGTGGTGAAGCAATGTAAAAGAGAGCAGATGAGAGAGTGGGTGAGATGTTATCAGCAAATTTTGTTGAAAATAAGAAAAAGTTTTGGAATGAGATTAATAAGTTGAGGAAGCCTAGAGAACAAATGGATTTGACAGTTAAAAATAGGAGAGGAGAGTTATTAAATGGAGAGTTAGAGGTATCGGGAAGATGGAGAGAATATTTTGAGGAGTTGTTAAATGTTGATGAAGACAGGAAGCTGTGATTTCGTGTGTAGGGCAAGGAGGAATAACATCTTGTAGGAGTGTGGAAGAGCCAGTTGTGGGTGTGGGGAAGTTCGTGAGGCAGTGGGTAGAATGAAAGGGGTAAGGCAGCTGGGATTGATGGGATAAAGATAGAAATGTTAAAAGCAGGTGGGGATATAGTTTTGGAGTGGTTGGTGCTATTATTTAATAAATGTATGGAAGAGGGTAAGGTACCTAGGGATTGGCAGAGAGCGTGTATTGTTCCTTTGTATAAAGGCAAAGGGGACAAAAGAGAGTGCAAAAATTATAGGGGAATAAGTCTGTTGAGTGTACCTGGTAAAGTGTATGGTAGAGTTATTATTGAAAGAATCAAGAGTAAGACAGAAAGCAGGATAGCAGATGAACAAGGGGCTTTAGGAAAGGTAGGGGTGTGTAGACCAAGTGTTTACAGTGAAACATATAGGTGAACAGTATTTGATAAGGGTAAAGATGTTTTGTGGCATTTATGGATTTGGAAAAGGCGTATGATAGGGTAGATAGGGGGCAATGTTGCAGATGTTGCAGGTGTATGGAATAGGAGGAAGGTTACTGAAAGCAGTGAAGAGTTTTTATGAGGATAGTGAGGCTCAGGTTAGAGTGTGTAGGAGGGAGGGGACTATTTCCCAGTAAAAGTGGGCCTTAGACAAGGATGTGTGATGTCACCGTGGTTGTTCAATATATTTATAGATGGGGTTGTAGAGAAGTGAATGCGAGGGTCTTGGCAAGAGGTGTTGGGCTAAAAGATAAAGAAGCAAATACAAAGTGGGAGTTGTCACAGTTGCTTTGCTGATGACACTGTGCTTTTGGGAGATTCTGAAGAGAAGTTGCAGAGGTTGGTGGATGAATTTGGTAGGGTGTGTAAAAAGAAAATTGAAAGTGAATATAGGAAAGAGTAAGGTGATGAGGATAACAAAAAGAATAGGTGACGAAAGATTGGATATCAGATTGGAGGGAGAGAGTATGGAGGAGGTGAATGTATTCAGATATTTGGGAGTGGACATGTCGGCGGATGGGTCTATGAAGGATGAGGTGAATCATAGAATTGATGAGGGAAAAGGGTGAGTGGAGCACTTCGGAGTCTGTGGAGACAAAGAACCTTGTCCATGGAAGTAAAGAAGGGAATGTATGAGAGTATAGTTATACCAACGCTCTTATATGGGTGTGAAGCATGGGTGATGAATGTTGCAACGAGGAGAAGGCTGGAGGCAGTGGAGATGTCATGTCTAAGGTCAATGTGTGGTGTGAATATAATGCAGAGAATTCGGAGTTTGGAAATTAGGAGGAGGTGCGGGATTACCAAAACGATTGTCCAGAGAGCTGAGGAGGGGTTGTTGAGGTGGTTTCGACATGTAGAGAGAAGGAACGAGACAGAGTGACTTCGAGTGTATAAATCTGTAGTGGAGGAAGGCGGGGTGGGGTCGGCCTAGGAAAGGTTGGAGGGAGGGGTAAAGGAAGTTTTGTGTGTGAGGGCTTGGACTTCCAGCAAGCATGTGTGAGCGTATTTGATAGGAGTGAATGGAGGCATATGGTTTTAATACTTGACGTGCTGTTGGAGTGTGAGCAAGTAACATTTATGAAGGGATTCAGGAAACCGGCAGGCCGGACTTGAGTCTGGAGATGGGAAGTACAGGTGTGCAGTTTTATAACTGTAGTGTAAAGCACCCCTCTGGCAAGACAGTGATGGAGTGAATGATGATGAAAGTTTTTCTTTTTCGGGCCACCCTGCCTTGGTGGGAATCGGCCGATGTGTTAATAAAAAAAAAAAAAAAAAAAATACATCGGCCCATTCCCACCAAGGCAGGGTGGCCGAAAAAAAACTTTCATCATCATTCACTCCATCACTGTCTTGCCAGAGGGTGCTTTACACTACAGTTATAAAACTGCAACATTAGCACCCCTCCTTCAGAGTGCAGACACTGTACTTCCCATCTCCAGGACTCAAGTCCGGCCTGCCGGTTTCCCTGAATCCCTTCATAAATGTTACTTTGCTCACACTCCAACAACACGTCAAGTATTAAAAACCATTTGTCTCCATTCACTCCTATCAAATACGTTCACGCATGCTAGCTGGAAGTCCAAGCCCCTCGCACACAAAACCTCTTTTACCCCCTCCCTACAACTTTTCCTAGGCCGACCCCTACCCCGCCTTCCCTCCACTACAGATTTATACACTCTCGAAGTCATTCTGTTTCGTTCCATTCTCTCTGCATGTCCTAACCACCTCAACAACCCCTCCCGCACCTCCTCCTAATTTCCAAACTCCGAATTCTCTGCATTATATTCACACCACACCAATGGAAATAAAAAAAGGACCCCAATAGAAATAAGTCACTCGGTCTGACTTTTTTGGGTTATCCTAGGTTATCTACACATATGCTGCTATGCATGATAATGTATGTAAATGTATTTGTGTATACCTGAATAAACTTACTTACTTACTTACCACACATTGACCTCAGGCATGACATCTCCACTGCCTCCAGCCTTCTACTCGTTGCAACATTCATCACCCATGCTTCACACACATATAAGAGTGTTAGTATAACTATACTCTCATACATTCCCCTCTTTACTTCCATGGACAAAGTTATTTGTCTCCACAGACTCCGAAGTGCACCACTCACCCTTTTCCCCTCATCAGTTCTACGATTCACCTCATCCTTCATAGACCCATCTGCTGACATGTCCACTCCCAAATATCTGAATACATTCACCTCCTCCATACTCTCTCCCTCCAATCTGATATCCAATCTTTCTTCACCTAATCTTTTTGTTATCCTCATCACCTTACTCTTTCCTATATTCACTTTCAATTTTCTTCTTTTACATACCCTACCAAATTCATCCACCAAACTCTGCAACTTCTCTTCAGAATCTCCCAAAAGCACAGTGTCATCAGCAAAAAACAACTGTGACAACTCCCTCATTGCATTTGATTCTTTATCTTTTAACCCCACACCTCTCGCCAAGACCCTCGCATTCACTTCTCTTACAACCCCATCTATAAATATATTGAACAACCACGGTGACATCACACATCCTTGTCTAAGGCCCACTTTTACTGGAAATAATCTCCCTCTCTCCTACACACTCTAACCTGAGCCTCACTATCCTCATAAAAGCTCTTCACTGCTTTCAGTAACCTACCTTCTATTCCATACACCTGCAACATCTGCCACATTGCCTCCCTATCCACCCTATCATACGCCTTTTCCAAATCCATAAATGCCACAAAAACCTCTTTACCCTTATCTAAATACTGTTCACCTATATGTTTCACTGTAAACACTTAGTCTACACACCCTACCTTTTCTAAAGCCCCCTTGTTCATCTGCTATCCTGCTCTCCATCTTACTATTAATTCTTTCAATAATAACTCTACCATACACTTTACCTGGTATACTCAACAGACTTATTCCCCTATAATTTTTACACTCTCTTTTGTCCCTTTTGCCTTTATACAAAGGAACAATACACGCTCTCTGCCATTCCCTAGGTACCTTACCCTCTTCCATACATTTTTTAAATAATAGCACCAACCACTCCAAAACTATATCCCCGCCTGCTTTTAACATGTCTATCTTTATCCCATCAATCCCAGCTGCCTTACCCCCTTTCATTCTACCCACTGCCTCACGAACTTCCCCCACACTCACAACTGGTTCTTCCACACTCCTACAAGATGTTATTCCTCCTTGCCTTATACACGAAATCACAGCTTCCCTGTCTTCATCAACATTTAACTCTTCAAAATATTCCCTCCATCTTCCCGATACCTCTAACTTTCCATTTAATATCTCTTCTCTCCTATTTTTAACTTGTCAAATCCATTTGTTCCCTAGGCTTCCTCAACTTATTAATCTCACTCCAAAACTTTTTCTTATTTTCAACAAAATTTGTTGATAACATCTCACCCACTCTCTCATTTGCTCTCTTGAAGAAACATGTGTTATAAAATACCTATATATTCTCAGTAACATGTACTCTTCAGTACACTAATCATCTTATGAGTCTATGGATCACTAGAGAAACAAACAAGAGAAATACATGTGTTAATAAATCCTACGGACAACACTAGGATATAAGACGCAACATTATCACCACTACAGTATTATATACAGTATATATACATAAATGACTGGCAAAGTGGGAAAAATACTTTAATGCAGAGTGTGCAGGTTCGTATCGTGCTCGGACTGAGAGATAATATATATATATATATATATATATATATATATATATATATATATATATATATATATATATATATATATATATATATATATATAAAATGTTAGTTTGTTCAAAATCTTAAATCTCCGAAAGTTCTTCACCGATTGCTTTGAAATTTTGACACAACGTTTCATTCGAATACGCGCGTGTTTTTATATACCTATTTGCTTTTTTGAAAAACAGCACACAGCACACAACACACGCTATGCTATATATTTTACTACAGAGACGGTGCGTGTTCTAGAGTCGGCAAAGCAGACAATCTCTATATCTGCAAAGACAATTTTTCCGATTTACGATCCATTTGCGATTTCCAATATTTCCGATTGCATTGTTAAATTGAATTTTCATAGATTTCGATTTATTTTCATTTTGATTTAATTATTGCGTGTGACATTGCGTTGGCATTGAGCTGTGTCGTTTACCATAGCGTTCATTTCGTGAGTATAGTTTATTTTTTTATATTTTCATTGTTTTTTCATTTCGTTTTTTTAACTGTTTTTCTTATTTTTCAGTGCAATTGACAGTGGAATTGACCTGTGTCTATTGGTCTGCGTTTGAATTGAAATATTTCGTTAGCATTTTTTCTTTTTTTTCTTTTTTCTTTGTTTTTTAGTTTGTGTTTTTTTCTTTTTTAATGTTTTGCAGAAGATCAAACTTAGGTCGTCGTAGTCGCGGAGCGGAAGCAATGCGACGAGTAATTGCAAACCATACTGAGAAAGACCGGGCATCAGCGAACGAGCGAAGCAGACAAAGAATGGCTCAACTACGTGCCGAGGAAGCAGCAGAGCGACGTGCCGCCAGACTTGAGGATGCACGGTTGCCAGCACGGCGACCGCGTTCTGCAGCTTCAGATCTTCTTCGTTCTCAACAGAATGAACCCGACAGGCTGAGAGTGGCTGAAAGACGCCAACGAGAAACAGCACATGAGCGTCAAACACGACTCCGTGCTCAGCAATCACGCGATTACAATCGCCTTGCATTCCGGAACAATCCAGCACTCTGACTGAAGTGTGTTCTTATTGCAAGGCTCTGAAACTGAGCCACAGCAGCACGTAGCCGGGTACAGCTAGTATCAAATAAGATCACTGTAAACAGATGATATCACAATATGCAGAATAACCACTATGAAAAAAATTATACAATTCCAAGTGCTTTCGTGATTTCTCACATTATCAAGGAACTATGAAAATAAAAAGTTAACAGGAAGGCATATAAGTGGTCTGAATAGGTTAAACTTGCGATTTTGGCTTAAATAGCAACGCTTTTTTTGCCGAATAAGGCAAGCAAAAATTTGGGTATGCAATAATTTCGAAAAAATCATTCTGAACCTAACGAAAACAAATATTTCATTGTGTTTGTTTATTATTAAATTATTGTCAATTTATTTAAAATATTTCTAGTTAGATTAGGCTAAATTAAATTGCGCTTGTTACAATAAGGTTAGGAAAGTTTTCTAAGGTTCTTTTGGTACAAAATTATTAATTTTTACATTAACATAAATTAAAAAATATATATCTTTAAACGTATAAGAGAAAATTTTAGAAAGGACTTAATTTTAGATGAGTTCTTGCTAATTGACCAGTTTTACCTAATCGGCACGACATATATATATATATATATATATATATATATATATATATATATATATATATATATATATTTATATATATACTTTTTTCACAGAATCAGTCTTATGGAGATTGGAGTATCACAAAAGCTGGCAGCATCACTTGCACACTCTCAGGCAGCATCACCTGCACACTCTCAGGCAGCATCACCTGCACACTCTCAGGTTGTTGTGCATCTCTGGATGAATGGACTGTCAGCGAGGGAAATTTCCCGAAAGTTCAAGATTAGTGTTTGCACTGTGTACAGGTGGATAAACAAATGGAAACTTAATGTGAAATTTAAACTAGCATATAACAGAGATGTAATCCAGTACTTGTATGATTGGAACGCATCAGCTGTTTTCACTAGACAAATATTGTATCTGATGAAGATTGGTGAGTTGTATAGAAATTATGAATTATTTTGTTTAATGAATTCTTTGGGGCATAATCTGTCGTACAATGTTTATAAAAATTCTTTTTAAAATATAAAAAACATTCTTTGGTTCGACTGAAAATGATATGATGTTAACTACACTTCTTTATGAATGAAGAAAAAAGTAATTTCTTTATCGTAGAAAGTTGGTTAATTTTCGTAAATATGGAAGAAAATATATATTTTTGGCTTGATGGAATATTAAAATCCTGCAATAAAAAAATATATATTTAAATCATTAGAATGAACTGGTAAATATTTCTCTGAGTAAAGTGCATTGACACTTGTTTTCTGTGTACAGGCTGATAACTTTAAATATAAAAAATACTGTATTTGTATATATTTAAATCAAATTTAAAATGAGTTTCATTATTAGGAGTCCTGTAGTCTTTGTTTATTATTTCACGTTATTTTATTTATTATAGGTATTCTCGTTAGTGTCTATAAATTTTTTCTACTCTAAATTTAAGGACTTCAATTACACTAAAAAATCACAAATTGTTTCTTAGAACTATATTCTCAACAGTGTAAATATTAAGGTTTGGTGAATATTTCAAAGAAGTACAGTTAGTTAATGGATGAACTCGCAACTAAATACTTACAGTAAAAGGCATGGAATAAGTGAAGATAATATACTGAATAATAATTGTGAATTAATAAAAAAAAATAGTAAACACTTTGCACACTTAGATCTCTCACACTGAAACATTCAGGTCACTCAGAGTTTATTAACTAAGAGCATTTTGGTCTCTATTTTGCGTATTATAATATCCTCTGGATGCTATTATGTGAACTGCAGCCATAATTACCTTAGTGCAGCCATAATTACCTTAGTGCAGCCATAATTACCTTAGTGCAGCCATAATTACCTTAGTGCAGTCATAATTACCTTAGTGCAGCCAAAATTACCTTAGTGCAGCCATAATTACCTTAGTGCAACCTATAATTACCTTATGGTATCATAATTACCTTAGTGCAACCATAATTACCTTAGTGCAGCCATAATTACCTTAGTGCAGCCATAATTACCTTAGTGCAGCCATAATTACCTTAGTGCAGCCATAATTACCTTAGTGCAGCCATAATTACCTTAGTGCAATCATAATTACCTTAGTGCAGCCAAAATTACCTTAGTGCAGCCTAATTACCTTAGTGCAGCCATAATTACCTTAGTGCAGCCAAAATTACCTTAGTGCAGCCATAATTACCTTAGTGCAGCCATAATTACCTTAGTGCAGCCATAATTACCTTAGTGCAGCCATAATTACCTTAGTGCAGCCATAATTACCTTAGTGCAGTCATAATTACCTTAGTGCAGTCATAATTACCTTAGTGCATCCAAAATTACCTTAGTGCAGTCATAATTACCTTAGTGCAGCCATAATTACCTTAGTGCAGTCATAATTACCTTAGTGCAGCCATAATTACCTTAGTGCAGCCATAATTA
>WNWK01015276.1:0-37500 GCA_009830355.1 Cherax destructor
GAGCTGGTTGTGGAAAGTTGTCTGTCTTTTGGGTGCTGCTTAGCCTAGACAACTGTGGCGTGCACTAAACACTACTCCTTTGTATATGGTGTACATATGTGTAAATAGCACTTTGTTATACTTGGTGAAGGAAAAGACAAAAGTCTTATATAATCATAATTACTTGGTGAAGGAAAAGATAAAAGTTTGGAATTAATCTAGCTGATTTTTGAAAGTAATACAATTTCAATACATCTTCTACTGTGTTTCTTTGCTCCAAGCTCCCTTTACACTCAGGTTAACAGGCCATTGAACCTGAGGTTGTAATACTCACACACGTCTCACTACGGGAAAGCGTAGTCTCCCAACCCTGACCTCCATTATAAGAAGACCGAGATTCTGAATATACTACCTTGATAGAATGTAATTTGTTATGAATCAACTCAAACCAACGTTATTGGCTAGAGATAACAGCAAAATAGTCTGAGAATGGAATACCTTTATTTGAAACGGGAAGGTCTTGTATCGTTGACCTCGTCGCAGAGTCTTGCCCTGAACATCAACATGACCAGGGACTCAGCGGAAAATATCTTTGTTTTGGTTAGAAATGCAGCGCAATCAAAGTTGTATACGAAGGAATAGGGAATGAGGAGAATAATTATTTTTTTTTTATAACTTGTAAGGCACTAAAGATAGGCCTGGACGCATTACATATAATCGCTGTGAGAACTGCATACAGCTCAGCGGTGAAAATGCTAACAGAATCTAATAAATGACCTCGCACAACACTGTCCTGGAACACTGCTACAAACCAGACACCGTCATAAGATTAATAACCATCAGAGTAAACTGCAATGGCGTGAGAATGAGACAGGAAGTGGACGAGAAAAGGGGGAAAGAACAGACTCGAACTGTCGGAACCTCCCAAGTAGATAAAAGTTAGATGAACATAAAGGAAGAAACTGAAGAGAATCCAAGAGCGAATGAAAATGATGAGAAAAAGGATGGAGCAAACAGGGGCGGCGAACAAATAATGGACCCCTACTAACGTCCGTTACCAGCCTGTATGTAGAAGGATCGTGATGGTCATCAGAGTGAACAAAATAACTGAGGCAATGGGAACAATGGGCATCACGTCGATCGTTCAAGGATGGAACATTCGCCTCTGCATATAGGCTCTTAACAGGGAAGGAACGAAAAGAAAGTTAAAAAATAGCTGTGGGAGAGGCCACAGAATATATCTGGTCGCCTTAGTCTAGCTTCGATAAAATTAGGGCTAAATGAAGTCAAAGGAGAGTTCGACGATCCGCTCCCCACGGAAGACGAGCGAGGGTTTTTAAGGAGTTCAGTCGGCTATGAAAAGTTCCTTTCAGGGAAGTAATATGAGGTTTCCAGGACAACCAGCGACCAAACAGAAGACCCAGAAATCTGACCGTATCACGTTCAGGGATACGGGAATCATACAGGCATTGAGGAGTATTAGAGACAATAGAACGTCTAGTAAAAGTAATCTGGTGCGTTTTAGTACCAAAAAAATTAAACACACTAGTAAACACGGTCGATATGATCCTGGTGAGAGGCTGCTACTAGGTGGGTGTTAGCGCCTGCACAAGTTATAGCAAAGTGATCAACATAAAGTGATGACCAAATATTAGATGGGAGAACAGAAGCCAGATCATTAATAACTAGTAGAAAAACAGTGGTGAAAACAAAACGTTAAATACAGACAAAGAAAAAGTGTACACATAAGGCCACAAGAAAAAAGGAACACTGCAGCAGGCCTACTGACCCATGCGAGGCAAGTCCATCACTCCCCGGCTTAGACACGACCACCTGGAGTTTCCAGGTAAACTCCAGGTAGTCAGGTCACTTCCACTTAAGGAATTAGTACGGCATCTGACCTAGTAGAACAAGCTAGTCAGGTCCAACTCACACCCACCCACACCCACTCATGTATTTATCTAACCTATTTTTAAAACTACACAACGTCTTAGCATCTATGACAGTACTCGGGAGTTTGTTCCACTCATCCACAACTATATTACCAAACCAGTGCTTTCCTATATCCTTCCTGAATCTGAACTTTTCCAACTTGAAACCATTGCTGCGAGTCCTGTATTGGCTGGATATTTTCAGCACGCTATTTACATCACCTTTATTTATTCCTGTTTTCCATTTATACACCTCAATCATATCCCCCCTAATTCTACGCCTTTCTAGAGAGTGCAGATTCAAGGCCCTCAGTCTATCCTCATAGGGAAGATTTCTGATACATGGGATCAACTTTGTCATCCTCCTCTGTACGTTTCCCAGTGCATTTATATCCATTCTGTAATACGGTGACCAGAACTGTGCAGCATAATCTAAATGAGGCCTAACAAAAGATATATAGAGTTGAAGAACAACCTGAGGACTCCTGTTATTTATACTTCTTGATATGATATGTTAGCTTTATTGCGAACACTTATGCACTGTTGTCTTGGTTTCAGATTACTACTAACCAGAACTCCTAAATCCTTCTCGCAATCACAAGTAATAAGATCTACATTATTCAGTTTATATGTGGCATGGTTATTGTCCTGCCCAACATTTAGAACTTTGCATTTGTCTACATTAAACTGCATCTGCCACATCTCCGACCACTGCATCAGTCTATTCAAATCATCCTGGAGTTCTCTAATGTCCTCATTAGAATGAATTGGACGGCCTATTTTGGTGTCATCAACAAATTTGCTTACGTTGCTATTTATTCCCTCATCTATGTCGTTTATGTAAATTGTAAACAACAGGGAAGTCCAAAACTGATCCCTGTGGAACACCGCTTGAGACGTAACCCCATTCTGATTTTTCTCAACCATGCCTCTACCCAGGAAAAAAATTCTCCTCCTATTCCGTGTGCTTTAAGTTTCCTCAGTAGCCTCTGATGTGGAACTTTATCGAAAGCCTTACTGAAGTCCATATACACAATATCATATTCATTACCATGATCTACCTCCTCAAACACCTTAGTGAAAAAAGTTAGTAAATTCGTAAAACCGTGTTGAGATTCATTAATCAATTTATACTTTTCAAGATGGCTACGAATTGCCTCTGCAATTATTGATTCCATAAATTTACCAACTATGGAGGTAAGGCTTATTGGTCTATAGTTCGAAGCTAAGGACCTGTCACCTGCCTTGTAAATAGGTATTACATTTGCCCTTTTCCACTTGTCTGGCACTATGCCAGTTTGTAGTGATATATTGAAAAGATTTGCCAAAGGTTTGCTATGTTCCTCTATGTTCCTCTTGGAAACAGTTCATCAGGGCCTGGGGATTTGTTAGGTTTTAATTTCTCTATTTGTCTGAGGACCATGTCACTAGTTACCCCAATCGAGCATAGTCTGTTATCGTCCTGTTCTACATAATTTATTATTTATGGCATTCCGCTGGTATCTTCCTGTGTAAAAACTGAGAGGAAGTAAGTATTGAAAATTTCACACATATCCTTATCACTGTCCGTGATCTGTCCTGAGTTACTCTTAAGTGGGCCTATCTTGTCCCTAATCTTACTTCTGTATACCTGAAAGAACCTTTTTGGGTTAGTCTTCGAATCCCTTGCGACCTTAGCCTTATAATCCCTTTTTGCTTTTCTTATTCCTTTTTTTTATTTCTCTTTCTAATTGAAAATATTGATTTCTTATCTGTCCATCCCCTCTTTTGATAAGCCTATATATGCCTCTCTTTTGACCAATGAGATGTTTTAATCTATTGTTCATCCATTTAGGATCATTTTTGTTAGATCTAATTTCCCTACTTGGAACAAAAGTTGTCTGGGCAGCTAGAACTATGCTCTGGAAAACGTCATAAATGCATCCAAAACCACCTACCTGACCCATAGTCAGGTCATCCCAATTTAGCCCACCTAGGTAATTTCTCAGCCCCATGAAGTCGGCTAAGCGAAAGTCTGGAACAGGGACTTGATTGCGGTTACCTGGGTAATTCCATGATATATTAAAACTAAGTGATTTGTGATCGCTTTCTCCAAGCTCTTCATTAACCACAAGATTAATAATTAGCTATTCTTTGTTGGCAAGAACCAAATCAAGCAAGTTGCTACCTCTATTTGGTTCTTTCACAAACTGTTTTAAAAAACAATCCTGAACAGTATCAAGAAAGTCACTAGACTCAAGATTACCTATCACATTGTTCCAATCAATTTGTCTAGAGTTAAAATCTCCCATTAACACAACATTTTCATATCTAGATGCCTTATGAATTTCGTCCTATAGCAGCTTACTGCGCTCCCTATCCAGGCTTGGGGGCCTGTAAATCACACCAAAAATTAATTTTTCACGACCATCGAGAAACTGTAGCCAAACAGATTCTGTGTCCGATGTTTCTAATCTTATATCTTGTCTAACACAACAATTTAAATTATCTCTGACGTACATCGCCACTCCACCACCCTTCCTGTTGACCCTATCAGTGTGGAATATAGTTTATAACCCTGTATGTTGCACTCGGAAGGCATTTCACTATCTTTCAGGTTGAACCAGGTCTCTGTTATAGCAATAATATCTATATTACCTGCACTTGCAAGTAATCTTAGCTCATCTATCTTATTTCTTAGACTCCTACTATTTGTATAGTAAACCTTAAGGGAGCTAGTCACTCGTTGCCCTCTACTATCTCTCTGTGTTTATTGATCAATTGCTTTGCCTTTACTAGCAACTTTATTTTGAATATTGTCTTTTAACCATATCCCTGAGGTATCTTGGTAATATTTGCTGCTTCCAGGCCTAATACTACAGCCTGATTGTTTCCCACAAACACCCATACCTCTATAATCTATCAGTTTAAAGTCCTAGACAAGTCTCCAATGACATATGTACAGATAGGAGACTGAAACTTATGATGACTTTTGAGTCTGACTTCAACCAGTCACATGGAAGCACAAAAGGTTGATAATAATATATTCAACAGGGACTAAGTCGTGACACGAATTTTTTCCAGATGGTGAACCGTCACTGCCTCCTGAAGGTGTGTGGTGACCCGTCACTGCCTCCTGAAGGTGTGTGGTGACCCGTCACTGCTTCCTGAAGGTGTGTGGTGACCCGTCACTGCCTCCTGAAGGTGTGTGGTGACCCGTCACTGCCTCCTGAAGGTGTGTGGTGACCCGTCACTGCCTCCTGAAGGTGTGTGGTGACCCGTCACTGCCTCCTGAAGGTGTGTGGTGACCCGTCACTGCCTCCTGAAGGTGTGTGGTGACCCGTCACTGCCTCCTGAATTAGTGTCGGTGTTTGTACTCGTGATGTACATAGTTATGTGTACATGTGTATGTGTGTGAGTAGAGTTGAGGTAGAAGTGTGAGGTGTGAGTAGAGTTGAGGTAGAAGTGTGAGGTGTGAGTAGAGTTGAGGTAGAAGTGTGAGGTGTGAGTAGAGTTGAGGTAGAAGTGTGAGGTGTGAGTAGAGTTGAGGTAGAAGTGTGAGGTGTGAGTAGAGTTGAGGTAGAAGTGTGAGGTGTAGGTGCGTGTATTTGTGTTTACATAGTAGTAATACTGAAAGGAGACGATTATATGCATTGTTGTACAATATATGTGTATGTTTGTAACAGAGGTTTTGTGTGTGCGTTTCTTTGTTTGTGCGTCTGTATGTGTGATGTGTGTGTAGTATGTTTATGTGGAAATATTGAAATGAGTGTATAGAAGAGCGCGCGCTTGTGAACTTTTGCATACCATGAAAAGAAAAAAAGGTCAATAACAAGAAAAAACATAACTGATAACAAATAATTACAGTTACCATACAGGGAACACAAAGGTTGACACACCGACACTAATCTACGCACATAAAAACGTTCACAAATACACTTATACAGCTAAATAATTAAACAAACTAATAACTGACATAGGTACAATATTAAATATAAATATATGTTCCAAATTATCATTAAGTGGCCACTCCTTGGTGGGCTAACTGGGATAGAGATCTCTCTTGTCTCAGGTAGTCGACGTTCGGGTCTGTCCAGGTGGATGTTATTACAGAGCGCAGATTTTCTGCGTGTCCTCCTCTGTAATAACATCTACCTTCGTATACTGATATTAATACACTTGTGTAGTAATATCATATATGGACAGTGCTTCAAGGGTGGCTAAAACTGCTGACCTCAGGGAAGTGGTGAAGGGTGTATGGATGAACACTTGGAACCATGGACCTGGGGTGGGACTGCTGGCCTCAGGGAAGTGATGAAGGGTGAATAGCTGGAACCACGGACCTGGGGTGGGACTGCTGACCTCAGGAAAGTGGTGAAGGGCGAATACCTGGAACCACGGACCTGGGGTGGGACTGCTGACCTTAGGAAAGTGGTGAAGGGTGAATACCTGGAACCACTGACCTGGGGTGGGACTGCTGACCTCAGGAAAGTGGTGAAGGGCGAATACCTGGAACCACGGACCTGGGGTGGGACTGCTGACCTTAGGAAAGTGGTGAAGGGTGAATACCTGGAACCACGGACCTGGGGTGGGACTTGCTGACCTCAAGGAAGTGATGAAGGGTGAATACCTGGAACCACGGACCTGGGGTGGGACTGCTGACCTCAGGAAAGTGGTGAAGGGAGAATACATGGAACCGCGGATCTGGGGTGGGACTGCTGACTTCAGGAAAGTGGTGAAGGGTGAATACCTGGAACCACGGACCTGGGGTGGGACTGCTGACCTCAGGAAAGTGGTGAAGGGAGAATACATGGAACCATGGACCTGGGGTGTGACTGCTGACCTCAGGGAAGGGACTTGGGGTGGGATTGCTGGCAATTGGAACTAAGTATCGAGAAAAATTTCCAGAACTGCAAGGGAAGGGAAGACATCCGGGGGCCCGCGGATGGATTTCTGGACACATGAACCTGGGAAACTCGAGGATACCTTGGGGAAGTGGGAAAGGGAGAATATCTGAGGTGGACAGATGGACTCCTGGACACATGGACCTGGGAAAGACGGGGTTGCTGAGGCAGACCTTGAGGAAGGGAGAATATCTGAGGGGACACAGATGGACTCCTGGACACATGGACCTGGGAAAGACGGGGATACCTTGGGAAAGTGGGGAAGGGAGAATATTTGAGGTGGACAGATGGACACATGGACCTGGGAAAGAAGGAGATACTGGTTGCTGAGGCAGACCTTGGGAAAGTGGAAAAGGGAGAATATCTGAGGCGGACAGATGGACTCCTGGACACATGGACCTGGGAAAGACGGGGGATACTGGTTGCTGAGGCAGACCTTGGGGAAGGGAGAATATCTGAGGGGACACAGATGGACTCCTGGACACATGGACCTGGGAAAGGCGAGGATACCTTGGGTAAGGGAGAATATCTGAGGCGGACAGATGGACTCCTGGACACATGGACCTGGGAAAGACGGGGGAAGTGGGGAAGGGAGAATATCTGAGGGGACACAGATGAACTCCTGGACACATGGACCTGGGGAAAACATCAAAAACACAGTAGCACGTGGCAGGGTCTGGTAACTCTGAGGCTGACAGTGGTCGCAAACTTTTGTCCTATACTACTACTACTACTACTACTACTACTACTACTACTACTACTACTACTCAGAAGAGTTATTTTTTAATATTTTTCCAATATTTTTAACCATTTTACTATAGTGACAAGTTTGACTTAATGGGTAATATTCTGTTCGTAAGACGCATCAACCATTACGTATTGACGCCGTTCAGAAGAGGAAGACTCATTAAAGCAGCCAAAGGAAAGATGATTGCATATTTCGATGTTTTAGAGCGGTTTGAGGGCTTTTCTGACAAAACTCATTTTTTAGCTAAAATACTTAGATTATCTAACTTTTAAATAGAATTTCTACTGCAATATAAATTTATGGGAAAAGTAAACGAAATTTTATGATTTTTTTTCAGGAAGCTTACTCATACGTATTTGTAATGTAAAAAAATAGTTTTCAGAAAATTCTTGAAAATGTCTTGATTTGTCTAAAAATGCAATAAAATAACGGATTAAATTTATTTCCATTATTTCTTATGGGGAAAATTGATTCGTTTTACGATTGTTTCGCTTTAAAATATGCCCTCTCTGACGGATTAATATCGTAAGTCGGGGTACCACTGTACTTGGAAAGTACTTGAGGGTCTGGTCCCAAATCTGCACACTGCCGAATAAAGGTCAATGAATAAGTCAATGAATAAGTAAGTCAAATGAGAAAGCCTAATATGTACAGAAACATCTGAGTCTGCCGATGTTATGGCAAGGAGCACAGGAATAGCTGGAGTGTAATGGGATGCTGAAGATAGCGTAATGAGGCCACAGATGGTCGTGACTATTGTGAAGTCCAGCACCAGACGGTTACGATGCTTATGAAGGTGCACAGCTAGCACCGTAGGTGACACCTGCCGGCCATAGTAGTCAACTAGAAATCGGCAACAGTATAAAGGACAAGGCCAGTTCCTCAATATGTTGGTGAGATAGTAACTGTCCTCGTGGTATAGAAGAATAGTTCTAAAGTAAGGCTGTTGACCTGGCCAGAAGTGGTGTAACAGCAGAGGTTCTGGTGATGCAGGAGTGTAGATCCATAGGTGAAGGAACAACATAGTTCCCAAGATGAGGCCTTTGACAAGATCGTGGGTGTGCACAGCAGAGTTCTCAAAGTAGTAAACGGGTAGACCAAATGTGAAGGAACAACAGAGTTCCCAGAATTACGGATTCATCTGTTTCTGACCTATTATTAACTCAATGCCGCTCGTCTCGTCCCGCATCAGGTGGGTGACACTAACCATCAGGTGGGTGACACTAACCATCAGGTGGGTGACACTAACCATCAGGTGGGTGACACTAACCATCAGGTATGTGACACTAACCATCAGGTGGGTGACACTAACCATCAGGTGGGTGACACTAACCATCAGGTGGGTGACACTAACCATCAGGTGGGTGACACTAACCATCAGGTGGGTGACACTAACCATCAGGTGGGTGACACTAACCATCAGGTGGGTGACACTAACCATCAGGTGAATGACACTAACCATCAGGTGCGTGACACTAACCATCAGGTGGGTGACACTAACCATCAGGTGGGTGACACTAACCATCAGGTGGGTGACACTAACCATCAGGTGGGTGACACTAACCATCAGGTGGGTGACACTAACCATCAGGTGGGTGACACTAACCATCAGGTGCGTGACACTAACCATCAGGTGGGTGACACTAACCATCAGGTGGGTGACACTAACCATCAGGTGGGTGACACTAACCATCAGGTGGGTGACACTAACCATCAGGTGGGTGACACTAACCATCAGGTGGGTGACACTAACCATCAGGTGGGTGACACTAACCATCAGGTGGGTGACACTAACCATCAGGTGAATGACACTAACCATCAGGTGCGTGACACTAACCATCAGGTGGGTGACACTAACCATCAGGTGGGTGACACTAACCATCAGGTGGGTGACACTAACCATCAGGTGGGTGACACTAACCATCAGGTGGGTGACACTAACCATCAGGTGGGTGACACTAACCATCAGGTGCGTGACACTAACCATCAGGTGGGTGACACTAACCATCAGGTGGGTGACACTAACCATCAGGTGGGTGACACTAACCATCAGGTGGGTGACACTAACCATCAGGTGGGTGACACTAACCATCAGGTGGGTGACACTAACCATCAGGTGGGTGACACTAACCATCAGGTGGGTGACACTAACCATCAGGTGGGTGACACTAACCATCAGGTGGGTGACACTAACCATCAGGTGGGTGACACTAACCATCAGGTGGGTGACACTAACCATCAGGTGAATGACACTAACCATCAGGTGCGTGACACTAACCATCAGGTGGGTGACACTAACCATCAGGTGGGTGACACTAACCATCAGGTGGGTGACACTAACCATCAGGTGGGTGACACTAACCATCAGGTGGGTGACACTAACCATCAGGTGGTGACACTAACCATCAGGTGGGTGACACTAACCATCAGGTGGGTGACACTAACCATCAGGTGGGTGACACTAACCATCAGGTGGGTGACACTAACCATCAGGTGGGTGACACTAACCATCAGGTGGGTGACACTAACCATCAGGTGGGTGACACTAACCATCAGGTGGGTGACACTAACCATCAGGTGGGTGACACTAACCATCAGGTGGGTGACACTAACCATCAGGTGGGTGACACTAACCATCAGGTGGGTGACACTAACCACCAGGCTGAGAGTGAAACAAAGGAAATTCCAAGCCGAACAAGGAATCATTCACATGAGAGGCTGAGGGCCTTTAAAAGAAATGGTGATGACTAAAGATTACATTATAACTTAATTATCAAAGTCCGGGCAAAAGTTAAAAATAATAACAAGAGTATAGTTCTTGTTTATAGAATTAAGAAAGAAAACAGAACATTAAATATTCAAGAGTGGAGCTCTGTACCTACAGACTTGATGAGAGCAGGAAGCCAAGTGGCGCTTGGGAACGCTTGAAGTTCCTCAACCTGTACTCCCTAGAACGCAGGCGGGAGAGATACATGATTATATGCACTTGAAAAATCCTATAAGGATTAGTACCAAACCTGCACAGGAAAATCACTCCCTCTGAAAGCAAAAGACTCTGCAGACGATGCAACATTCCCCCAATGAAAAGCAGGGCCACCACTAGCACGATAAGAAGCAACACAGTAAGTGTCAGGGGCCCAAGACTGTTCAACTGCCTCCCAGCATACATAAGGGGGATTACCAATAGACCCCTGGCTGTCTTCAGGAAGGCGCTGGACAGGCACCTGAAGTCAGTACCTGACCAGCTTTGCTGTGGTTCGTAAGTCGGGCTGCGTGCGGCCAACAGTAACAGCCTGGTTGATCAGGCCCTGATACACCATGAGGCCTGGTCACAGACCGGCCCGCGGGGGCGTTGACCCCCGAAACCCTCTCCAGGGTCCCTTCTTGCCTCACCTGGTGGATGAGGGGGGGGTGTAAGGTAACTGCTGACATACTCCTTTCTGAACAGTCATGCTACCAGTCATACTTCCTCCACCAGTCATACTTCCTCCACCAGTCATACTTCCTCCACCAGTCATACTTCCTCCACCAGTCATACTTCCTCCACCAGTCATACTTCCTCCACCAGTCATACTTCCTCCACCAGTCATACTTCCTCCACCAGTCATACTACCAGTCCTACTTCCTCCACAAGTCATTCAGTCTTCCACTCTTATTTAATGAAGTTCCCTCACAGTACGTGAGGTCATTAAATTTCAAAGTTTTCCTTTTCACTTTCTTCAACAACTTCAGTGTTTTCCATATTGCATATTTATACCAGTATATTGTCGTGTGAGTTCTTACATAATTGTTATTTCGTCGGTCTAGTCTCAGCTCCTGGCCCCATTTTTTAACGTCATACAAGATTTTACGAGACGACTTCATACTCTGTGGTAAGTTTGACATATATCGTAAAAAGAGTTCTGAATGACCTTTTGTTAATGTTTTAAATGTAATTCTTGTGTTTGCTGGGGTCGTAAATACTGCTAACTATTCTTTTTTATGTACATGATAGCCAGACTGTGGCCTGGACCTCAGATGTTCTCACTCTCAACAGGTCGAGCCCTAAGAATTACTTCTTTTATAGGTAGTAGGTTGGTAGACAGCAACCACCCAGGGAGGTACTACCATCCTGCCAGGTGACTGTGAAACAGAAACCTGAAACTGTTTTACATGATGGTAGGATTGCTGGTGTCTTTTTTCTGTCTCATAAACATGCAAGATTTCAGGTACGTCTTGCTACTTCTACTTACACTTAGGTCACGCTACGCAAACATGTACACGTTTATGTATACACACTCATCTGAGTTTTCTTTGATTTTATCTTAATAGTTCTTGTTCTTATTGCTTTTCCTTCATATCCATGGGGAAGTGGAATAAGAATCTTTCCTCCGTAAGCCATGCGTGTTGTAAAAGTTAACTAAAATGCCGGGAACAATGGGCTAGTAACCCCTTTTCCTGTATAGGTTACTGAAAAGAAAAAGAAGAAAACCGTCAAAGTGGGATGTTTGAATGTGCGTGGACGTTGTGCGAATGATAAGAAAGAGATGATTGTAGATGTTATGAATGAAAAGAAGCTGGATGTCCTGGCTTTAAGTGAGACAAAGCTGAAGGGGGTAGGAGAGTTTCAGTGGGGAGAAATAAATGGGATTAGGTCAGGGGTTTCAAATAGGGTTAGAGCTAAAGAAGGTGTGGCAATAATGTTGAATAATCAGTTATGGCAGGTAAAGAAGGAATATAAATGTATAAATTCAAGGATTATGTGGAGTAAAATAAAGGTTGGATGTGAAAAGTGGGTTATAGTAAGTGTTTATGCACCTGGAGAAGAGAGAAGTGTAGAGGAGAGAAAGAGAGAGATTTTGGGAAATGTTGAGTGAGTGTGTTGGGAGTTTTGAACCAAGTGAGAGAATAATTGTGGTTGGGGATCTTAAGGCTAAAGTGGGTAAAAATGTTGTGGAGAGAGTAGTAGGTAAATTTGGGGTGCCAGGGGTAAATGTAAATGGGGAACCATTAATTGAGCTATGTGTAGAAAGAGGTTTGGTAATAAGTAATACATATTTTATGAAAAAGAGGATAAATAAATATACAAGGTATGATATAGCACGTAAGGAAAGTAGTTTGTTGGATTATGTATTGGTGGATAAAAGGTTGATGGGTAGGCTTCAGGATGTACATGTTTATAGAGGGGCAACAGATATATCAGATCATTATTTGGTTGTAGCTACAGTTAGAGTAAAAGGTAGATGGGACAAAAAGAAAATGGCAACAGCAAGTAAGAGAGAGGTAAAAGTGTATAAACTAAGGGAGGAGGAAGTTAGGGTGAGATATAAGCAACTATTGGCAGAAAGGTGGGCTAGTGCAAGTATGAGTAGTGGGGGGTTGAAGAGAGTTGGGATAGTTTTAAAATGCAGTATTAGAATGTGGGGCAGATGTTTGTGGCTATAGGAGGGTGGGTGCAGGAGGAAAGAGGAGTGAGTGGTGGAATGAAGAAGTAAAGGGTGTGATAAAAGAGAAAAAGGTAGCTTATGAGAGGTTTTTACAAAACAGAAGTGTTAATAGAAGAGCAGAGTATATGGAGAGTAAAAGAAAGGTGAAGAGAGTGGTGAGAGAGTGCAAAAGAAGAGCGGATGAAAGAATGGGAGAGGCTCTGTCAAGAAATTTTGCTGAAAACAAGAAAAAATTTTGGAGTGAGATAAACAAGGTAAGAAAGCCTAAGGAACTAATGAATTTGTCAGTTAAAAACAGAGTAGGGGAGTTAGTAGATGGGGAGCTGGAGGTATTGGGTAGATGGCGGGAATATTTTGAGGAACTTTTAAATGTCGATGAAAAAAGGGAGGCAGGATGTGAGTGTGGGGGAGGTGCGTGAGGCATTACGTAGAATGAAAGGGGGTAAAGCAGCTGGAACTGACGGAATCATGACAGAAATGTTAAAAGCAGGGGGGGATATAGTGCTGGAGTGGTTGGTATTTTTGTTTAATAAATGTATGAAAGAGGGGAAGGTACCTAGGGATTGGCAGAGAGCATGTATAGTTCCTTTATATAAAGGGAAGGGGGATAAAAGAGAGTGTAAAAATTATAGGGGAATAAGTTTACTGAGTATATCAGGTAAAGTGTAAGGCAGGGTTATTATTGAAAGAATTAGAGGTAAGACAGAGAGTAGGATTGCAGATGAGCAAGGAGTCTTTAGAGTGGGTAGGGGATGTGTAGATCAAGTGTTTACAGTGAAGCATATATGTGAACAGTATTTAGATAAAGGTAGAGAAGTTTTCATTGCATTTATGGATTTAGAAAAGGCATATGATAGAGTGGATAGGGGAGCAATGTGGCAAATGTTGCAAGTGTATGGAATAGGTAGTAAGTTACTGAAGGCTGTAAAGAGTTTTATGAGGATAGTGAGGCTCAGGTTAGGGTGTGTAGGAGAGAGGGAGATTACTTCCCGGTAAAAGTAGGTCTTAGACAGGGATGTGTAATGTCACCATGGTTGTTTAATATATTTATAGATGGGGTTGTAAAGAAGTAAATGTTAGGGTGTTGGGGAGAGGAGGATTAAATTATGGGGAATTAAATGCAAAATGGGAGTTGACACAGTTACTTTTTGCTGATGATACTGTGCTTATGGGAGATTCTAAAGAAAAGTTGCAAAGGTTAGTGGACGAGTTTGGGAGTGTGTGTAAAGGTAGAAAGTTAAAAGTGAACATAGATAAGAGTAAGGTGATGAGGGTATCAAACGATTTAAATAAAGAAAAATTGGATATCACATTGGAGAGAGGGATTATGGAAGAAGTAAATGTTTTCAGATATTTGGGAGTTGACGTGTCAGCGGATGGGTTTATGAAGGATGAGGTTAACCATAGAATTGATGAAGGAAAAAAGGTGAGTGGTGCATTGAGGTATCTGTGGAGACAAAAAACGTTATCCATGGAGGCAAAGAAGGGAATGTACGAAAGTATAGTGGTACCAACACTCTTATATGGGTGTGAAGCATGGGTTGCAAATGCTGCAGCGAGGAGGAGGCTGGAGGCAGTGGAGATGTCCTGTCTAAGGGCAACGTGTGGTGTAAATATTATTCAGAAAATTCGGAATGTGGAAATTAGGAGAAGGTGTGGAGTTACTAAAAGTATTTGTCAGAGGGCTGAAGAGGGGTTGTTGAGGTGGTTTGGTCATTTAGAGAGAATGAATCAAAGTAGAATGACTTGGAGAGCGTATAAATCTGTAGGGGAAGGAAGGCGGGGTAGGGGTCGTCCTAGAAAAGGTTGGAGGGAAGGGGTAAAGGAGGTTCTGTGGGGGAGGGGCTTGGACTTCCAGCAAGCATGTGTGAGCGTGTTAGATAGGAGTGAATGGAGACGAATGGTTTTTAGGACATGACGATCTGTTGGAGTGTGAGCAGGGTAACATTTTGTGAAGGGATTCAGGGAAACCAGTTAATTGATTTAGTTGGACTTGAGTCCTGGAAATGGGAAGTACAATGCCTGCACTTTAAAGGAGGGGTCTGGAATAGTGACAGCTGGGAGGGACTATTCTCAGCTGTCGTATCTGAGCGCCTCTGCAAAGACAGTGATTATGTATGAGTGTGGTGAAAGTGTTGAATGATGATGAAAGTATTTTCTTTTTGGGGATTTTCTTTCTTTTTGGGTCACCCTGCCTCGGTGGGAGACGGCCGACTTGTTGAAAAAAAAAAAAAAAACATGAATGATATATTGTATCGACAAGATGAAAATTAGAAACGTGTGCACATCTGGGCATCTTTATTGATAAAGCCTCTGGCTGGCGAAACGTCTGCAATAAAGATACCCAGATGTTGCACATGTGTCCAATATTCTTTCTGTGTTTTTTAAATGTTGTCTATTTCTCATTGTCTGCTCTCCCTCTCATTTTTTTCGGCTCTGTCTTCGATTCTTCACTGATATAATTTTAGATTCCTTAAAGTCTTCCCATTTTTCTTTAATCTTACAATTATCTGCCTTTTGGTGAAGCTCTGTAGCAATGTTCCTTCTGGTTAAACTTTTGATGCTTAATCGTTATCTAGTTGACCCTCTTCTTTTTTCATATTAATGTATTCGTTGTTGATTATTCAAGTTGTGTCTCTATGTTCTATCATCTTTTGCTTTCTATAATTTTCCCATTTTATGATGTTTCAACCTTGGCTGCTTTACATCTGTGAAAGTGATATAAATAATTCATTCCAATCTTGTCATTAGCACTTTTTTTATGAAGTTCTTCTCTACCTCCTGGTATTTTCTTCTCCTTCATCAACTTTCCCTTCATTTTCTTATTAATTTTTAATGCGGTAAAGATATTTTCTAACTCTTATATAGGTCTCATGCAGTCTGATTTTACACTTCCCTTGTAGCGCCGTCATCAGGTCGTTACAACCACAAGATTCACAGTCATATCATTTCTATTTGATGTACTTAGGGTAATGATAAAGTTCAGTTTTGTTGATTTGTTTCCCCTTCCTCACTTTCTGACTAGTCTTTAGCACTAAGTTTTGATTAAAATAATTTCTGACTAGTCGTATCTTAAACACTATGAAACATTAGGTTTTCCATCAACTCTTCCCTCAGCTTAGTCTTCCTCGTGTGTCTCTTCTCTCGTACTATTCTCACTTCTCACATACTATTTCCTCTTAATTAATTTTTCTCATGACCATTAATTTAATATTTCTCCTGAGGGGTCTCCTTGCCACTTCCTTGATGGTATTTATAATCTTACTGACCATCTTAGCCACTGACATTTAGGTGTCAAGAAGAATAAAAATAAGAGAATGTGCAGTTATAGTATTTTATGAAGATGTTTCTTCCACCAGGGACTTTAGTATTTCATACCAGAATAATACAACATGGGGATCTATAGTGTTGAAGGACTTTAGAAATTGAGAACGTTCCAGTATTTTGAGAAACAGTAATGCAATGGCTTTCATACAGTAATTGTTTGTGTGTTTGAGCAAAATTCATGCGTCACCAGTGATGTCCTTCAGTCACGTGTATATTTATTCTTTGGATCTGGTATCTCGACCCCTGAAAGTTTCTCCTAAATAAACCTCGTCACAACCTCTACACATATAGCATAAATACCGACAATGGTTTTGAATGGTTTTCTGTTCATTTGGACTGGAGCTTTTGTGGCTGTTGTTGAAATGTTAGTGATCCTGATATTGGCTTTTGCTAAGGTACTGGAAAAGTTGATGCTGCTTTGATTTGGAGGAAAATGATTTTATCTACTGGTGTCGTATCAGAACTAAAGCTGTGTAGTATTTTTTCTTGTTTTCCTCCTGAAGTCGATGATGAATAATGAGAATAGTGAAGCTGAGTAAAGACTTGGTTGATGTAATAAGATTACTCTTCAAGAGTCATGGAAATGGAAGAAACTCTTAAGAGGATTCCAGTGATGATTCCACACTTGGTTCTGTCATCTTGAGGTGAGTTATAATGTATAAGGTCATTTTTATTTGTTGTTTTCCGGTAGACTTTGAAATCAAGTTTATCGTCATGTTTTTTTGAAAGAGAAAATATATGTTCATTATTGAGGTGATTTTTGGCGTTGAAGCGTCTGGGGAGGATATCTAGGATATCGTCTGGGGAGGATATCTAGGATATCGTCAACGTATCCTAGTCATATCATATATTGTGCGATGTATTTATCTTATTTCTTCCTTTAGATACCCCATGTATAGGATGACCCTGAACACATTTAGGTGTGAACCAATGTCAGAAACTGCTTATACATGGAGTTTTACAAAGAAAAAAAAAGTTGCATTTATACACAATTCCATGGCATTAAGGAAATCATGAGCTAACAGGAATAAGTTGAGTTCATCACGAATTTTTATTCTTCGAGTAAAAATTCTTGATTCCCAAACCTCAAATCATAACTTAAGCGATTCCTATCTGTCTTATTCTGATAAACCATACAAGGTCCCCTTCACATATTCTGATAAACCATACAAGGTCCCCTTCACATATTCTGATAAACCATACAAGGTCCCCTTCACATATTCTGATAAACCATACAAGGTCCCCTTCACATATTCTGATAAACCATACAAGGTCCCCTTCACATATCATTCTGATAAACCATACAAGGTCCCCTTCACATATTCTGATAAACCATACAAGGCCCCCTTCACATATTCTGATAAACCATACAAGGTCCCCTTCACATATTCTGATAAACCATACAAGGTCCCCTTCACATATCATTCTGATAAACCATACAAGGTCCCCTTCACATATCAGTCTGATAAACCATACAAGGTCCCCTTCACATATCATTCTGATAAACCATACAAGGTCCCCTTCACATATCATTCTGATAAACCATACAAGGTCCCCTTCACATATCAGTCTGATAAACCATACAAGGTCCCCTTCACATATCAGTCTGATAAACCATACAAGGTCCCCTTCACATATCAGTCTGATAAACCATACAAGGTCCCCTTCACATATTCTGATAAACCATACAAGGTCCCCTTCACATAACATTCTGATAAACCATACAAGGTCCCCTTCACATATCATTCTGATAAACCATACAAGGTCCCCTTCACATATCATTCTGATAAACCATACAAGGTCCCCTTCACATATCATTCTGATAAACCATACAAGGTCCCCTTCACATATCATTCTGATAAACCATACAAGGTCCCCTTCACATATCATTCTGATAAACCATACAAGGTCCCCTTCACATATCAGTCTGATAAACCATACAAGGTCCCCTTCACATATTCTGATAAACCATACAAGGTCCCCTTCACATATCATTCTGATAAACCATACAAGGTCCCCTTCACATATCATTCTGATAAACCATACAAGGTCCCCTTCACATATCATTCTGATAAACCATACAAGGTCCCCTTCACATATCAGTCTGATAAACCATACAAGGTCCCCTTCACATATTCTGATAAACCATACAAGGTCCCCTTCACATATCATTCTGATAAACCATACAAGGTCCCCTTCACATATCAGTCTGATAAACCATACAAGGTCCCCTTCACATATCAGTCTGATAAACCATACAAGGTCCCCTTCACATATTCTGATAAACCATACAAGGTCCCCTTCACATATCATTCTGATAAACCATACAAGGTCCCTCCTTCACATATCATTCTTGATAAACCATACAAGGTCCCCTTCACATATCATTCTGATAAACCATACAAGGTCCCTCTTCACATATCATTCTGATAAACCATACAAGGTCCCCTTCACATATCATCTGATAAACCATACAAGGTCCCCTTCACATATCATTCTGATAAACCATACAAGGTCCCTTCACATATCATTCTGATAAACCATACAAGGTCCCCTTCACATATCATCTGATAAACCATACAAGGTCCCCTTCACATATCATTCTGATAAACCATACAAGGTCCCCTTCACATATCAGTCTGATAAACAATACAAGGTCCCCTTCACATTATTCTGATAAACCATACAAGGTCCCCTTCACATATCATTCTGATAAACCATACAAGGTCCCCTTCACATATCAGTCTGATAAACCATACAAGGTCCCCTTCACATATTCTGATAAACCATACAAGGTCCCCTTCACATATCATTCTGATAAACCATACAAGGTCCCCTTCACATATCAGTCTGATAAACCATACAAGGTCCCCTTCACATATCATTCTGATAAACCATACAAGGTCCCCTTCACATATCAGTCTGATAAACCATACAAGGTCCCCTTCACATATCAGTCTGATAAACCATACAAGGTCCCCTTCACATATCATTCTGATAAACCATACAAGGTCCCCTTCACATATCAGTCTGATAAACCATACAAGGTCCCCTTCACATAATTCTGATAAACCATACAAGGTCCCCTTCACATATCAGTCTGATAAACCATACAAGGTCCCCTTCACATATCATTCTGATAAACCATACAAGGTCCCCTTCACATATCATTCTGATAAACCATACAAGGTCCCCTTCACATATCAGTCTGATAAACCATACAAGGTCCCCTTCACATATCATTCTGATAAACCATACAAGGTCCCTTCACATATCAGTCTGATAAACCATACAAGGTCCCCTTCACATATTCTGATAAACCATACAAGGTCCCCTTCACATATCATTCTGATAAACCATACAAGGTCCCCTTCACATATCAGTCTGATAAACCATACAAGGTCCCCTTCACATATTCTGATAAACCATACAAGGTCCCCTTCACATATCATTCTGATAAACCATACAAGGTCCCCTTCACATATCAGTCTGATAAACCATACAAGGTCCCCTTCACATATCATTCTGATAAACCATACAAGGTCCCCTTCACATATCAGTCTGATAAACCATACAAGGTCCCCTTACTATCATTTCTGATAAACTCATACAAGGTCCTTTCATATTTCTGATAAACCATACAAGGTCCCTTCACATATCATTCTGATAAACCATACAAGGTCCCTTCACATATCGATCTGGCAATAAACATTAAAATCTTCAATATTTGTTCATTTTTGAGTACTTTCACATATATTTCTGAACTGTGACAAGTTTCTACAGATCGGCCATAAGACAAATGAGAAAAATATTTGGTTGACACTTCCGAGTGGCTCTGCGGACACTGCGAGTGGCTCTGCGGACACTGCGAGTGGCTCTGCGGACACTGCGAGTGGCTCTGCGGACACTGCGAGTGGTTCTGCGGACACTGCGAGTGGCTCTGCGGACACTGCGAGTGGCTCTGCGGACACTGCGAGTGGCTCTGCGGACACTGCGAGTGGCTCTGCGGACACTGCGAGTGGCTCTGCGGACACTGCGAGTGGCTCTGCGGACACTGCGAGTGGCTCTGCGGACACTGCGAGTGGCTCTGCGGACACTGCGAGTGGCTCTGCGGACACTGCGAGTGGCTCTGCGGACACTGCGAGTGGCTCTGCGGACACTGCGAGTGGCTCTGCGGACACTGCGAGTGGCTCTGCGGACACTGCGAGTGGCTCTGCGGACACTGGCGAGTGGCTCTGCGGACACTGCGAGTGGCTCTGCGGACACTGCGAGTGGCTCTGCGGACACTGCGAGTGGCTCTGCGGACACTGCGAGTGGCTCTGCGGACACTGCGAGTGGCTCTGCGGACACTGCGAGTGGCTCTGCGGACACTGCGAGTGGCTCTGCGGACACTGCGAGTGGCTCTGCGGACACTGCGAGTGGCTCTGCGGACACTGCCTACTTATATAACAACGCTACCTAACCCGAATTAATGATGATCTAAAATAATGTAATGTACCTTATCTTCATGCCCCAAAAAATACATCTGGTAAGTGTTTGACATTTACCAAAAATATCTGCCTTTTAAACCACGGAAAAAAAAAATAATGTTTACGTTAGGTTCAGAATGATTTTTGCGAAATTATTGCATACACAAATTTTCGCTTGCCTTATTATGCAAAAAGTGCGTTGCTATTTAAGCCAAAATCGCAAGTGTTACCTATTCGGCACGATATATGTATTCACATGTTGCAACATATTCCACAGCACATTCGTTCCTCTTACACTTTTTCAATCAGGTTTGACCAGAATGGAATTTACCCTGACAGTGGAAAACTGCGGCAGTTTTCCCTTTTCGTTGACATCCCTCAGGACTTGACAAGTCTCATTACAGACTCATAGCTTTTATTAGCACTGTTTGTAAAGAATCTGAATATTTAATCATAAACGCTTCAGTTGACTTTTAAGAGACTCAAAATTATCTCTCCTCTCATCTGTTTGGTTTAGAATGGATCGCTTTTCCCTCGACTTCTTACTCCATTTTGATACATTCAAAATGCCTTCAGATATTACTGACTTTCTCGATTGAGAAAAGGCTTATACCACTACTTTTTGTTCCATGACCATTTCGTAAACCTTCGAGGCAAATGCCGCTTTCTTCAAAGATTCTCTAATAGAGAGGCGCTTCATTGTTGTAGTGAGCGTGCATGCAAGCTCGTTGCATGCAAGCTCGTTGCATGCATACATGCAGCTCCAGCGATTTAATTTGCTTGCTCGTTGCATGATGCAACTAGCATGCAGACTAAGTCGTTCGATCTGTTATTCATGATCTGCCAATCGCCAACAGGGAGATTTTAAAATTTCCATAATTGTCTAAGTGACTCCGAAACCGCTGGTAACAGCGTTTGTTTGTGTCAGAAGACAATTGTTTTCCGTCGACGCACAGTTGTGTTTCTGGCCAACTTGTCACCAGTGTCACACACGGAAACCTCCACTCATACCTTTACTAATCGACCACACACGATTCTCACATGGATACCATGGAAAAACAAACACAAATGCAATATAATGCGATCCTTTACTGACTACGTTTCGCCCACAGAGTGGGATTTATCAAGTCACTATGTGATTGACACGTAGTCAATGAAAGATCACATTATACTGCATTTGAGTTTATTTTTCCATCTTGTATGTATTTTATACCATTTATCTTCACATGGATACTATATAATGTAAGAAGCCTGGAAGCCTTCTAAGAGGACTGCATGTGGCTTTGGCACTTCATCTTATATTAACAGTTTGCACTATCTATCACTTTCAACATTTTCACTGCCCTCATTCATTTTCTTTAACAGTCCTCCTAGTCGAAGGCCTCATCTTTGACGTCTTCTGCCTATATGACATTTCAACAGCTAACAAATTTCCGTACCAACTATGATTTCAATTTTACACCCACTAACCTTTAACCCCAGTAAAGCCCACCATTACAACTTAAACTTTCTCTGAGTTTCATATCACATATATGTCTGATGCTTCTTTTTTAATATAATGATAATAATAATAATAATTTACACATGATGCTTGAAGTATCATGTGAAGTCTAATGAATATAAGGGCTTAGTAATTCACTGAAATGGCTGGTCACAACAGGTAACCTTTTCCCAAAGATGCTGAAGGCACTGTTGATATCTTCATCCAGAAGGTGAAGGTCGGTGCCTGGCACTGCCTCGCTGACAGAGAAGCTTTCGGAGCCGCCCCACACTACTTGATATTCGTAATCACACTCCAGTAGTCGCTGGCTGAACACTCTTCCTGCAGGGATATACCCTGTAAAATAAATGTAACATAAGGTAATATATAATACCTTATGAATATGCTGATTTTTTTCACATATGCTCACAGTTGAGTTTATGTACAGATATACACTCATTTGCTACATTATTCGTCAACCCGTTGTTCTTCGCAAAGTTTTTTAATCTGGCTTCAGATGGGATGCAAATATCCTACAACCAGCAACAGGGAAAAAGAAAAATAGAAACTTCGTTTTGCTTATAAAGTGTCGATAAAGCTTTCCACAGAGCGATGTGTTGCCCCAGTAACAGCTGGTCCTGAAACACAGCTTTTCTTCACCAAGACTAAACACCGTTGAAAAAACACTACAACGGTGACACTGAAATATGAGTGTGAGATTTGTGTATATTATCATCGTCTTCCAGGTGGTGGGTAGTTGAGTGTTTTATCTTACCTCATCATAACAGTCTCAAGTTCTTGTATAAGTGCAATTACTGGTGTTAATATATGTTATAAATGAATGAATATGACTGCTTTAACTTAAATTAATTTAATCTAAATAATAATAATGGGAGGGATGGGGTAATTAGGTTTGATCCGTGGAAGGGGAGAGCAGCTCTAATTCCTCGCAGCGAGAGTTATGTAATAGCATGATGGAAACCTTGTACTTGATACACACTACTGTACCTCATACGTTCATACCACTGTACTCATACGTATATACCAATGTAACTCGTACGTATATACCACTGTACCTCACGTACATACCACTGTACCACATACGTACATACCACTGTACCTCATACGTACATACCACTGTACCTCATACGTCCATACCACTGTACCTCACGTACACCACATCACTGTACCTCTCACGTACACACCACTGTACATCTCACTTACACACCACTGTACATCTCACGTACACACCACTGTACCTCACGTACACACCACTTTACCTCTCACGTACACACCACCACACTGGGACGTTATCACTCACAGTGGTGCGTTATCATTCACAGTCCTTCATTATCACTCACAGCTCTTCATTATCACCCACAGCTCTTCATTATCACCCACAGTGGGTCATTATCCCCCACAGTGGAACTTTATTACCAAGTGTGGGTAACAAAGTGCAGCTGTGGGTGAAGTGTCTTGTAAAGAGAGTGTTCTATGATAAAAGTGTTTTTAAATTACCTCATCCCAAGTGAACACAGGTACAGATGAACTTCCTAGCACTTGTAACCCGCCTATGTCTGAGTTCATTGTTCGTGTAATGCACCTTTGCTTGAGTTGCTAGCACCTGTGCATCAGCTCCTAGTGGTATAAACCTTGGTAATAGATAACGACAAACTGGCTTACAAAGAAACATAAGAAAACACTAGAACATATTTATTAGGAAACGTATCGGTCCTGGGATCTGTATATTTGAAGTATTTAAGGTCCCAGGACCGAAACGTTTTCTAATAAATATGTTCTAGTGTTTGTTGACGTGTCTTTCTCAACCATGAGCTGCTAGTACCTGTGGTTCATTATTACCTGAGAGCATAGTACCTGTGCCTGAACTCCTAGCAGCTTGGTTTACCCGTGGCTGGATCTCCTGGCACCTGTGACTGACCAGCTGGGCAACGAAAGGTGCTTCTAGTGCCTATGCCCATGCACAGTCACAATCATGAACGGTCTCAGAGGTATCAGCTTGAGCAGCAACTCCCTCACCTCTGCCAAGGAAAAAAATATACAACTCATTTTCTGCGTGGGTTAAATATTTTTTCGATGTACAATGTCAGGAATATAACACTAATTTTTATACACAATATACAAAGTCAGGAATATGACACTAATTTTTATACAAAGTCTGGATTATATAAACTTACCTTTTTCTATAGCCTTCTCCCATAATGCATTCACTCGATCTAGCTCTAATCTTTAATCTTGCACTGAGAATTTCCTCTTGTTAATGATCTCTTCCTCATGACCAGGGCGTCCTTGAATTTTACGTGCATTCTTTTCTTATTATATGTCAATAAGTATTCTTATATTACTCTCATATTATTCTCATTCCTTGTAACATCCACAATGTTCCCAACTTTCACTTGTCACAACACTCACACACATTTTTTTTCACTCATAACCCCAACAAGATACAACAAGTCACAACATGTCACAACAAGACAAACATGTTATATACACTATTGCACCATGTTTTACAACCCCCAACAGGTCACATTACCAGCCTTTTAACACAACTCCCACAGCAATACACAGAGATTTCAATGCTATGGCAGATACAGTTCTACCCACAAAAACTCACCTTCCTTCATGGTGGTATCCTCAGTGTTGAGTTCTGTCAACAATGTGCTCGCGTTTGTAGCTAAAATGAGATCGTTAGCCCTTTATATGCCGTGAGAGGGATGCCTATGACCTCTAGAGAGAGGATTTGAGGAACATTCCCGAGACAGCTAATGTCCATACCTCATCCGACGGGAGCTATTAATGAGGTCAAAGACTGACCCATGTTGACCTCACCCACACCCACCAACTCCCATACACACATACACACACACAAGACAGTAGCTGATAATTTGTTCTGGAGATGTTTCTCGAAAAGTCATTACCTGACAATCTCTGACAATTTCCCAATGTGAAACCCTCAACGTCTTTCTGGTGATATATCTTGAACCTCATTATCTTACCTGCAGGAACTGACCTCAATACTTCAAACACACATATACACTCCATCATATTCAATCATTTATTCTCATAATTGCACTCCACCCATAGATACACATACACCCAGGCTCCATTCACTATGGAAATCCCTTAATGTCTTTAGGAGGTCTTAATACCCGTCAGTCTCTATCAATTTCCTTATGGGAAACCCTTAACGTCTTTCTGGTGATATATCTTGAAACTCACTCACTATGTTGTTAAGTCCTGGTGGACACACCATCAGCCACGGTATAAAATTTTCCTCATATATTTAATTAAGATACTAATAAATTGTTTATTTTCAAAATGAACTTCAAAATATACACATCTTGTGATGTCGATATATTTAGGTTTCCAGCTAGAATTTTTATGGCTGGTTATCGAATAGTGGCAAGTCTTATTTTACATCAAAACTTGTAAAACTGTATCATGAGAAATTTCATATTTTAATATTCGGTGTTACAAGTCATCCATTAGAACAAGTTATCATTAAGTAAAGATATTATCAATCCCGTGAATTTGATTATCTCACCCGACGATAACATACTTGTAATTGTGTATGATCTATTTTAAAAGCTGTAACAGGGAAATTATTCTCGATTGTTTTACTAAGGATAGGCACCAAAATATAAGTATTATTCTGATTACTCAAAATATATTTCACGGAGGACGCTGTAGTAGCACCATAGCCTTGAATGCAACGCATTTTTTAGATTATTTAGAATGAGAATCTCGGACAGTTAGATATTCTGGGATGTCAAATTTTCGGGAAAAATAAAGAATTCTTCAATATTTACAAATCTGCCATAAAACGATCACCATTCGGGTATTTATTTATAGACCTTGCATTACGTACTCCAGAAGCTCTCCATTTGCTAAGCAATGTTTTACTCGACGATTCCTATGAAATTGTTTATCTATGGAGCGAGCAAAATTAATTGCAAAGGTTTATAAAGATGTCCAGTGCCTGGGATCATACCATGGTATGAACACTTTATATCCAGCTGTTAAAAAGATTGACCCAACTATTATCTTGAAACAGGTTAGAAAGAAGTTCAGAAACAGGTTAGAAAGAAGTTCAGAAACAGGTTAGAAAGAAGTTCAAAACAGGTTAGAAAGAAGTTCAGAAACAGGTTAGAAAGAAGTTCAGAAACAGGTTAGAAAGAAGTTCAGAAACAGGTTAGAAAGAAGTTCAGAAACAGGTTAGAAAGAAGTTCAGAAACAGGTTAGAAAGAAGTTCAGAAACAGGTTAGAAAGAAGTTCAGAAACAGGTTAGAAAGAAGTTCAGAAACAGGTTAGAAAGAAGTTCAGAAACAGGTTAGAAAGAAGTTCAGAAACAGGTTAGAAATAAGTTCAGAAACAGGTTAGAAAGAAGTTCAGAAACAGGTTAGAAAAGTTCAGAAACAGGTTAGAAAGAAGTTCAGAAACAGGTTAGAAAGAAGTTCAGAAAGAATAAACACTTTACATGTGCATAAACCCTAAAGGTTTCCTCGAAGAAAAATTCTAGCTCCCAAGCCCAGGGTAATATTGACCTATGATTTGGGTGATATGTCTAAATCTACAAGCAATTCTCATGAAAAAGAAAGATGGGCCAAGCACTTTGCATGCATCACAAAAAAATATGGGAGAATAAAAAGGCAAAGGTATATCGAGACTGTTGTCAGATAAAGGCAAAGAGTTTCTGAATACACATGTTCAGGATTATCTCAAGAGTAAGGTTATAAAACTGTATCACGTATTTTCTAATGAAACAAAAGCCTCCATTGAAGTGAGATTCTTGCAAACATTAAAACGTAAATTATACAAGTATAAATTATTAAAGAAATGCTAAAGGCATTGGTGGATACGTATAATTTAACTGCACACTTGGGGATTGATGGTAAACCCCATTGCAGGTGCATGATATTACGTCACTGGATGATATAAGGAATCAATTTCGCATAAACTATAAACAGAAGGAATGGGGAGAAACATTTCAGTAGGAAATTGGCTGTTGGAGACACAACAAGAGTGTCTCTGAGCAGACGTTCATCAAGGTTTAACCTTGAGTTTCACTCATAAAATACAGAGGAAATATTTAAAATATATAGAATTAATGATTCTCAACCTATGACAACATATCATTTGAAAGATTTGAATGTTGAAATGATTAAAGGAGCTTTCTATCTCGTAGAACTGATACCAGTCTCACCACTCATACCAGTCTCACCACTGATACCAGTCTCACCACTGATACCAGTCTCACCACTGATACCAGTCTCACCACCTCGTGGCTCAACGCAACGAGATTTGTTGAAGGTAAAATGAAAGAAACTTGATTATAAAAATTTAAGGTATTAATTAGTTTAGTGTGTAGTCTCCCTCGCAAGCAACGGAAAAGTTTATTGCAACACTTGCATATAAGTTGTATTAGTGAGATTTTCAAGAATTTGATCGAGAATAAAATATCATTAGACCCTAAGATACTTAGAAAGTACAAGGAGATTAGAGCATTAGCTTGTAAGAAAGTTGGTTGAGCACGTAAAGAAAATTATTTGTTGAATATCAGAGGTGGTAATCTGCTAAGTACTATACTACCTCCAGCAGTAAATATTATTTCAAGGCTGTCTGATAAATCATGAAGGAATTCTGAAGGTGAAGCAAGGCTAGGAGGTGCATCCATCAAGTGCCAGGTTAAACGAAAGATTAAACCCATCAAGAAATATACACACAACCAACCTGCAATTGTTTCGGTGAAACCTCAGAAAAAAACACATTTGTCAAGTATCATGGAAATAAGAGTTGGGCGCGATAAGTAGAATATGTGAACTCAATGTTGGAATTAATGAAAAAGAATCCATTGGTCAGCTGGGATGAGAATGGTGAGCGCCTTAGTCCTATATCTGGTAGTAATATTATTGAAATGTTAAATGTTTTATCCGAAAATAATGCGAATTCAGCAAGAAGAATCGACTCTGATTACTTATCAGAAATAAAACATTTATTAAATGTGTCAGGTATACACTTCGATTTTGTCAGGATCCCCAAAGTGCAAACTCAATTAATGCATAAAGGAGGAGGTGGCGTAACACAAGAGGAATCACCGTGGAAAGTATATTCGGTGAGTATATAAGCTTCATGTGTTTACTCAGTAGGGGCTATAAGAACCATGGTGATAAGATGGCAGAACGTATTTTTTACGTTTGCAGTGATTCCAGTGTTGATTTATTTCCGAGCAATTCACCCTCAGATTTCGTTAATATATTATATGAACCCATTATAATAGATAATAAAATTGATTAAGAGTGTGAGGGAAAAGTCCATAGATAGGAGTGATGAAAGTGTTAAGGTATGTAGAGTGATGGTTGAGTGGTAGTTGGCTTGTTAAGGTGGGGTGAGTGTCTCGCTGCTGCTATACCCCCCCCCCTTTTCCACCCGGTGAGAGGTGTAATGCTGGGCTCCGGACACAGGTTGAAATCACTCGACTGACCACGCCCGACCTCACTGTAAGTACTTCACGGCTGCTCGTATCTTCATTATTTTATGTTCAAGAGCTTCACTCTAATTTGTTTTGAGCTTCACTCATGTCTAGCAACATTAACTTCTGCTATGTCCTGCCTTGGTTTTTGGTAAAGTTATTTATTACAGTTTCGCCATTTCTTTTAAAGGCCTTATGCCTACTATGTAAATTAATGCTAGAGTGGTGAGTAATTATTGTGGTTTCTTTCACAGTCCTCTGTGTCCGCTCGGATCATCGGATTCAAGGCTGAGTGGGGGGCCGGCGTACTCACCAAGTGAGAAACAGAGTAATACCACCAATTCTTCACTACACCAGTAGTTACTAAGTCCACACTAGAAACCTCAGGCAACGGTACTTTACCAGGGGACAACTTTCACCTGAGTCCCTGACATCATTTGTGACATTGTGGATGTTGGAAAACTGTTGGATTTGTGGAAAACATCGAGGCAACAACAACAATACCACCACGGAGTCTAACATGGATTCATTGCTTCTGTGTTAACAAGATCAACACTACTGTAAATATCTAGCTTTGGATCAGATATATATATTTTTTGTTTTCATTTTTCTTAAGATAGGATTATTGTAATCATTTTTACGTATTTATTATTTACATTTCATTCTATTAAAATAAAGTGTTTATTTTTCTTGTTATTATTGTCTTTTTCTATTATACTTTTCCTAAGAAGATTGGCGACAACCTTCACAAAGAGATTGCTCTGAAAAATAAAATTTATCCCAAAGCACATTATATTCGAGGGAAAGTCGTCCAGGGCAACTGAATATGACTGGGAAAGCCTTCCAGGGCGACGAAATATGAAAAGGAAATCCATCCAGGGCGACGGAATGTGACAGAAAATCCCGTCCAAGCCTATGGAATATGACCCTGAAACCCATCCAGGGAGACAGAATATGACAGGGAAACCCGTTGAGCACGACTAAATATGACAAGCAAACCCGTCCAGGGCGACGAAATATGACAAGGGAACCCGCCAAGAGCGAAGGAATATGACAGAGAAAGTCGTCCAGGTAACGAAATATGACAGGGAAACCCGTCCATTGCGACGAAATATGATAGGAAAACCCGTCCAGGGCGACGAAATATGATAGGAAAACCCGTCCAGGGCGACAGAATATGACAGGGAAACCCATCTAGGGCGACGAAAGACAAACCCTTCCATTGGGACGATATATGACAAGGAAACCCATCCAGGGCGACCTAATATGACAGGGAAATCCTTCAAGGGCGATGGAATATAACAGGGAAAGCCGTCAATGGCGACAGAATATGACATGGAAATCCGTTCAGGACAAAAAAATATGAGAGGAATATCCGTCAAGGACGACGAAATATGACAGAAAAACCAGTAAAAAACGATTAAATAAGACAGGGAAACCAGGCCAGGGAGACAGAATATGACAGGGAAACTCGACGAGGTCGACGAAATATGACATGGAAACCCGTCTAAGGCGACGAAATATGACAAGGAAAACCGTCCAGGGCGATAAAATATGAAAGGAAAACACGTCAAGGGAAATGAAATTTGACAGGAAAACTCGTCAAGGGAAATGGAATATGACAAGGAAACCCGTCCAGGGAGATGAAATATGACAGGGAAACCCGTCCAGGGAGACGAAATATGACAGGGAAACCCGTCCAGGGAGACGAAATATGACAGGGAAACCCGTCCAGGGAGACGAAATATGACAGGGAAACCCGTCAAGGGCGATGGAATATTACAGGGAAACCCGTCCAAGGCGATCGAATACGACAAGGATACCCATCAAGGGAGATGGAATATAACGAGGAAGTCCGTCCAGGGTGGTGGAATATAAGAGGAAAGGTCCAGGGCAATGGAATATGAGAAGGAAACCATCCAGGGAGATGAAATGTGACAGGGAAACCTTCCAGGGAGATGAAAAATGACAAGGAAACACATATAGAACAACAAAATATGACAGGGAAATCCTTCAAGGGCGATGGAATATAACAGAGAAAGCAGTCCATTTCGACAGAATATGACAGAAAACCCCGTCAAGGGCAAAGCAATATGACAGGAAAAGCCTTCCAGGGGGACGGAATATGAGGGAAATCAGTCCAGGGCGACAGAATATGACAGGGAAACCTGCCTATCTAATTTATTAACCTTCTTCAGTAAAGCTTTTGAGACTGTTGATCATGATAAAGAATTCGATATTGTTTATTTAGATTTTAGTAAGGCTTTTGATAGAGTACCGCACCAGAGACTGTTAAAGAAAGTGGCAGCTCATGGCATTGGGGGAAAAGTGCTGTCATGGATCGAGTCATGGCTCACCAATAGGAAGCAGAGAGTGTGCATAAATGGGGTTAAATCCGAGTGGGGATCTGTTACAAGTGGTGTTCCACAGGGATCAGTCTTAGGCCCGTTGTTGTTTATAATATATATCAATGACCTTGACGAGGGAATTACTAGTGATATGAGCAAATTCGCCGATGACACGAAGATAGGTAGGATAATTGATTCAAACGTAGATGTCAGGGAACTTCAGGAGGATTTAGACAAACTCAATTCCTGGTCAGAGAAGAGGCAGATGCAGTTCAATGTAGATAAATGCAAGGTTCTGAAGCTCGGGAGTGTCCATAACCCAAGCACTTATAAGTTAAATAACGTAGAACTTAGCCATACAGATTGCGAGAAGGACTTGGGGGTGATGGTAAGCAGCAACCTTAAACCAAGACAGCAATGCCTAAGCGTACGTAATAAGGCAAACTGATTACTGGGATTTAAGAACATAAGAATGGAGGAACACTGCAGAAGGCCTACTGGCCCATGCAAGGCACGTCCTTATCAAAACCACCCTTACCCAAAGCTGCCCAAGAATTTACTCCCGTACCCACGACACCAATGCTGTTACTTAGTGATTTTCGACGTTTTACTGGGTTGTGTGTCGCACTGACACTCTGAGATAACTCAGGTCTCTAGCTATAGCTCTTGACCTAATTCGCTAAGGCATCTGTGCACCGTCACAGTCGGGGATATTGATTATGCTGAACCTAGATTCAGTAATAAGGGAGTTTTGTGACTATTTTGGAGGATCTGCTGATGGTCCCCAGTTAGTGTCGATTTTCTATCTCCTGGTTCCTGACGCTGTGTGGTTGTTGCTTGTTATATTGTTGTTCTGCGAATTCGTCATTTTACTGTTCAATCAAGCTGTTCTGATTGTCAGTTTGTTAGAGAAGCTAGCTTATGAGAAGACGTTCAGTCTGACACTGGTTGAGTCGAGTCTTAACGAGTTATCTGGAGCACACTCATACACATATCTACTCTTTATTTGTATATATCTGCATTTTATAACTTTATTTGTATATATCTGCATTTTATAAATTGTTGACTTTGTACCAGATGGTACTTTAGAGTCATTTAGATATATGTGCCTTCAGCACAGTCTTATTGTATATGAGAGCAGTGTAGGAGCTAACCTCCTAATTAACCTCCTAATTCATAACTTAATGAACATCCTGATCATATGTACATTTATTTACTTTGAAACCCTAGACATTCTAACTTTGTTAATAAACATATTAAATTTTATTCTTTGGTTAGTACCCTATCAGTTGTAATCCTGTTAATGATATTGATAATATGTCGGATAACTGGACCAGGATACTGACTTTGTTGCAAAAGTCCAGTAACAGGCTGGATGCTAGAAGGGCATTTCTTTCTAGTGTTCACTGGAGATGTCTATTTCTAATAGATATCGTGTCATTTTGTATCGCCCTCCCACCCATGACCAATTCTTAGAGGACTTTTCGAGAGTCTTGTCAGGATTTGATAAGAATGACGAGACAGTAATACTAGGAGACTTCAATATCTGTTTTTAACAGCAAAATAACGGGCTATGTAAAAGATATAAGCAAATTCTGGATTTAAATAGTTACACGCAACTAATTAACACACCAACCCGGATCACACAGTTTTCAGCCACCCTAATTGACCACATACTTTGTAGCCGCTCTGAGAACATTAGTCAGTCAGGCGTCATTACCACTGGCCTTAGTGATCATTTTATCATTTACTGTACCAGGAAAATCACAATAGAACGGATAGGCCTACACAAGACAATAAAAGTTAGGTCAACTAGAAACTACAGTAAAGAAACACTGGTAAATATGCTACACAATTGTGACTGGTCAGTGATAACAAGTTACACGGACGTAAATGATGCCTGGGAAAAATTCAAAACAATGTTCACTGCCATCCTTGATAATATTGCACCAGTTAAAGAGGTTAGGATTAAACGAAGAACTGAACCCTGGATGACTACTGAGATATTAGATAATATGAAATTCAGAGACCAGTTGATAAAAAGATTTAAGGCAAACAGACAGGATATTGCAGCACTAAATGAATTCCAAAGGGTGAGGAACAGAGTGCAGAGGCTTATAAAAGGCGCAAAGGCTAGGCACTATTGCTCAAAAATCGAAGAGTACAAGAATAACCCTAGAAAGTTCTGGCAACAATTAAAACAGTTGGGGTATAGCCATAAACCCGTAGATAGATCTAACATAGTACTAAATGTCGATAACGAGGTATGCCACGAAAGAACTAAAGTGGCAAATTGTTTTAATTCATACTACACAACTGTCGCATCAACACTAGTAAGTAAGCTACCAGCTGCATCAAATACCTTTAACACAGACTCTGATAAATTTAAAACATACTATACCAATAAAGGAGTAACTCCAAACAGTTGTCAACTAGTAAGTGTATCTCATGACTTCGTGCAAAAAGAACTAAGCAGGTTAAACCCAGCTAAGAGCACCGGCCCAGATAACATCCCGTCTAAGTTCCTAAAAGATGGTGCCTCTGAACTGGCAATCCCCATTGCTCACATAGTAAATTTGTTCATCACCACTAATACAGTGCCAGAGGGGTTCAAGGAGGCCAGAGTTACTCCTATCTTAAAGAAAAATAGTAGGTCTGATGTAAGCAACTATAGGCCTGTTAGTATACTCAGTGTACTGCCAATTAGTTAAGTATCTTAGTGACAACAACATTCTTCATAGTTACCAATCAGGCTTTAGGAGATCTTACTCAACCGACACCTCCCTAACTAATCTGATGGATTACATGAGAACTGAAATGTCTATAGGGAACCTCATAGGAATGGTAACTTTAGACTTGCAAAAGGCCTTCGATACTGTCAACCACAATATATTATGTAAGAAACTTCAAGCTATCGGCATAGGTTCCACAGACTGGTTTAAGTCCTATCTTAGTAACAGGAAACAAATTGTCAAAATCAACAAAACGGAATCAGAACCACTGCCGATAGCATGTGGAGTTCCCCAAGGTAGTATTCTGGGTCCCTTATTATTCCTGTGTTATGTAAATGATATGCCCATCAGTGTCAAGTGCAAACTCCTACTGTATGCGGATGACAGTGCTCTGTTAGTGTCAGGTAAAGACCCACAAGATATAGCTAATGTATTAACACTTGAACTAGAGTCCTGCAGCATATGGTTAGTAGACAACAAACTATCGTTACACCTCGGGAAAACAGAAGCCATACTCTTTGGCACGAAATATAAACTGAGCAGGGTAAATAATTTTATTGTCCGGTGTAATGGGGGAATCCATCACTTCAGTTTCCTCAGTAAAATATCTGGGAATCCCCTTTGACCCATGCATGTCAGGAGAATTGATAGGGAACAGTGTAGTAAAGAAAGCGAATGCCAGACTGAAGTTCCTCTACAGACAAGCACAGTGTCTACCTACTGAGGCTCGCAGGACCCTATGTCTAGCCCTTATACAATGTCATATGGACTATGCTTGCTCTTCATGGTACTCTGCCTTGACAAAAAACTGAAAGATAAACTGCAAATCACCCAGAACAAAATGGTAAGATTCATCCTGGACCTGGGTCCAAGAGAGCATGTAGGCCAGGATGAATTACAACAATTGGATATGCTGAATATTGAAGACAGAGTAAAACAACTTAAGTTAAATCAAGTTTATAAAATTGCTCACAAACAGTGTCCAGAATATCCTGCTGCCAATTTTGTCAAAACTGGGAACCAAAGCAGTCATAGTACTAGGGGGAGAGATCACAACTTTGTAGTACCCACAGTCAGTGGCCAGGCTTCAAACACCTTTTATTGTATAGCAAAAAAGGAATGGAACTGACTGCCTGCATATGTCAAAGCCAGTCACAGCATGAGCCAGTTCAAGAAGAGAGCCAAAAGGTACCTAATGAATGTAGCGACAGAAGGGAAGGAGAATGATTTTTTATTTTTTTTAGCTAACACACATGTAAATGTAAATAACTCTTTTTACCTTATTCCTAATATACATATATCCTTTATAATATAATAACATATATCTCCTACAATGTATAATATTAAGGTACTAAAGGGACCCCAATAGAAATAAGTCACTCTGTCTGACTTTTTGGGTTATCCGAGGTTTTCTACACATATGCTGCTATGTATGATAATCTATGTACATGTATTGTGTTTACCTGAATAAACTAACTTACTTATGATCGCCACTTCTGAGTAAAATAATACTTCTCTGTGGATGGGTGTTCATGGGGGGTTACCCCTTATCCCCTAGGGGACTTGTATTAAAGAAAACGAACAGGGCTAACTATGATATACCTCGTAATGCAAAGATAAAGCTGAGAAAAATGCTATTTTGCTCCGAAAAATTATTTTTTTCCTTGCGCCACTTCCGTTGGATTATCTCGGAAGTAAGTTATTCATTTATATATTGCTCGGTGATCTATAATAATCGTAGGAATGAAATGAAACTCACAGACAACATACAAAAAAAGTTGTGTTAATTAATGGTGGTTAGCTTTTTGAGATGTCATAATTAGTTTTTGATTTATGTGAAGGTAAAAGTCAGATATTTTCCAAAATGTAAAAAACATACAAACTTCTTTTTTTTTAAGAATGAAGATAGGGATAAATTACAGTAAGCAAACCACCAAAAGATCAGATTATCATTGTTTTATGCGAAGGTGATGCAAAAACAGCTTCTACAAGTCCCACTACGACAACCGAATTTTTTATAAGATAAGATAAGATTTCTTCGGATTTTAAACCCCGGAGGGTTAGCCACCCAGGATAACCCAAGAAAGTCAGTGCGTCATCGAGGACTGTCTGTCTTATTTCCATTGGGGTCCTTAATCTTGTGCCCCAGGATGCGACCCACACCAGTCGACTAACTCCCAGGTACCTATTTGCTGCTAGGTGAACATGACAACAGGTGTAAGGAAACACGTCGAAATGTTTCCACCCGCCGGGAATCGAACCCGGGCCCTCCGTGTGTAAAGCGAGAGCTCTAGCCACCAGTTGTTTATTGGGCGATCTTTTTGACACTTGATACAAAATACTAGTAATGTGCTTCTTTACGTATAAAAAAATGAACGAAATCGAACAAAAAATAACGAAAACAAAAATAAGTCACAAAGGCCCCTCAACGGTGACTCACCGTGTGACCAGGTCTCTGTTAATTGGACCTGGGGATGACCTGTACCTCAACGGTAACTCTCACCGTGTGACCAGGTCTCTGTTAGTTGGACCTGGGGATGACCTGTACCTCAACGGTGACTCTCACCGTGTGACCAGGTCTCTGTTAGTTGGATCTAGGGATGACCTGTACCTCAACGGTGACTCTCACCGTGTGACCAGGTCTCTCTGTTAATTGGACCTGGGGATGACCTGTACCTCAACGGTGACTCTCACCGTGTGACCAGGTCTCTGTTAGTTGGACCTGGGGATGACCTGTACCTCAACGGTGACTCTCACCGTGTGACCAGGTATCTGTTAATTGGACCTGGGGATGATCTGTACCACAACGGTGACTCTCACCGTGTGACCAGGTCTCTGTTAGTTGTACCTGGGGATGACCTGTACCTCAACGGTGACTCTCACCGTGTGACCAGGTCTCTGTTAGTTGACCTGGGGATGACCTGTACCTCAACGGTGACTCTCACCGTGTGACCAGGTCTCTGTTAGTTGTACCTGGGGATGACCTGTACCTCAACGGTGACTCTCACCGTGTGACCAGGTCTCTGTTAGTTGGACCTGGGGATGACCTGTACCTCAACGGTGACTCTCACCGTGTGACCAGGTCTCTGTTAGTTGGACCTGGGGATGACCTGTACCTCAACGGTGACTCTCACCGTGTGACCAGGTCTCTGTTAGTTGGACCTGGGGATGACCTGTACCTCAACGGTGACTCTCACCGTGTGACCAGGTCTCTGTTAGTTGGACCTGGGGATGACCTGTACCTCAACGGTGACTCTCACCGTGTGACCAGGTCTCTGTTAGTTGGACCTGGGGATGACCTGTACCTCCAGGACTTGGTGACTCTCTCACCTGTTCACGTGACCGGAAGGTCTCTGTTAGTTGGACCTGGGGATGACCTGTACCTCAACGGTGACTCTCACCGTGTGACCAGGTCTCTGTTAGTTGGACCTGGGGATGACCTGTACCTCAACGGTGACTCTCACCTGTGTGACCAGGTCTCTGTTAGTTGGACCTGGGGATGACCTGTACCTCAACGGTGACTCTCACCGTGTGACCAGGTCTCTGTTAGTTGGACCTGGGGATGACCTGTACCTCAACGGTGACTCTCACCGTGTGACCAGGTCTCTGTTAGTTGGACCTGGGGATGACCTGTACCTCAACGGTGACTCTCACCGTGTGACCAGGTCTCTGTTAGTTGGACCTGGGGAT
>WNWK01015276.1:40000-48389 GCA_009830355.1 Cherax destructor
CTCACAGGGAGGCAACAACAGGTCATGGTGCGTGATGAGGTATCACAGTGGGCGCCGGTGACGAGCGGTGTACCGCAGTGGTCAGTCCTAGGACCAGTGCTATTCTTGGTATATGTGAATGACATGACGGACGGGATAGACTCAGAAGTGTCTCTGTTCGCAGATGATGTGAAATTAATGAGGAGAATCACATCGGATGAAGACCAAGCAGGACTGCAAACAGACCTGGACAAGCTTGACATCTGGTCTAGCAACTGGCTTCTCGAATTTAACCCCACCAAATGCAAAGTCATGAGGATCGGAGAAGGGCGAAGAAGACCGCTGACAGAGTACAGGCTAGGTGGACAAAGGCTACAAACCTCATCAAAGGAAAAAGACCTTGGGGTGAGTATAACGCCAAGCACGTCTCCGGAGGCACACATCAACCAGATAACTGCGGCAGCATATGGGCGACTGGCAAACCTAAGATTAGCGTACAGTTACCTTAACAAGGAATCGTTAAAGACACTGTACACCGTGTACGTCAGTCCCATACTAGAGCATGCAGCACCAGTCTGGAACCCACACCTGGTCAAGCACGTCAAGAAATTATAGAAAGTGCAAAGGTTTGCGACAAGGCTAGTTCCACAGCTCAGGGGACTGCCCTATGAAGAAAGGTTGAGGGAAATAGGACTAACAACACTGGAGGACAGAAGGGTTAGAGTAGACATGATAACGACATACAAAATACTGCAGGGAATCGACAAGGTAGATAGTGACAGGATGTTCCAGAGAGGGAACACAGAAACAAGGGGACACAACTGGAAGCTGAAGACTCAGATGAGTCAAAAGGATGTTAGGAAGCACTTCTTCAGCCATAGAGTAGTTAGGAAGTGGAATAGTCTAGCGAACGATATAGTGGAGGCGGGAACCATACATAGTTTTAAGACAAGGTATGATAAAGCTCATGGAGCAGGGAGAGCAGAGACCCAGTAGCGGGCAGCGAAGAGGCGGGGCCAGGAGCTGAGTATCGACCCCTGCAACCACAATTAGGTGAGTACAATTAGGTGAGTACACAATAGATAGTGAAGACTGAGAAACCTGGGTCAGAGAGATGAGAGCAGGATGAAGGAGATAGCAGGATTATTGAGAAGTTAAAGTGGTGAGAGGGATGACAGCAGGGTGAGGGAGATGACAGTAAGGTGAGGGAGATAACAGCAGTGTGACGGTGACGACACAAGGACGAAGAAAATGTTAAAATAGACATAAAACGCACATTTTGTGTTATGTTGTGTTCCCTGATGCTGGTCACAGCCACTGTAACTAAAGTGACTCGTGTTCCCTGATGCTGATCACAGCCACTGTAACTAAAGTGACTCGTGTTCCCTGATGCTGGTCACAGCCACTGTAACTAAAGTGACTCGTGTTCCCTGATGCTGGTCACAGCCACTGTAACTAAAGTGACTCGTGTTCCCTGATGCTGGTCACAGCCACTGTAACTAAAGTGACTCGTGTTCCCTGATGTTGGTCACAGCCACTGTAACTAAAGTGACTCGTGTTCCCTGATGCTGGTCACAGCCACTGTAACTAAAGTGACTCGTGTTCCCTGATGCTGGTCACAGCCACTGTAACTAAAGTGACTCGTGTTCCCTGATGCTGGTCACAGCCACTGTAACTAAAGTGACTCGTGTTCCCTGATGCTGGTCACAGCCACTGTAACTAAAGTGACTCGTGTTCCCTGATGCTGGTCACAGCCACTGTAACTAAAGTGACTCGTGTTCCCTGATGCTGGTCACAGCCACTGTAACTAAAGTGACTTGTGTTCCCTGATGCTGGTCACAGCCACTGTAACTAAAGTGACTCGTGTTCCCTGATGCTGGTCACAGCCACTGTAACTAAAGTGACTTGTGTTCCTGATGCTGGTCACAGCCACTGTAACTAAAGTGACTCGTGTTCCCTGATGCTGGTCACAGCCACTGTAACTAAAGTGACTCGTGTTCCCTGATGCTGGTCACAGCCACTGTAACTAAAGTGACTCGTGTTCCCTGATGCTGGTCACAGCCACTGTAACTAAAGTGACTCGTGTTCCTGACGCTGGTCACAGCCACTGTAACTAAAGTGACTCGTGTTCCCTGATGCTGGTCACAGCCACTGTAACTAAAGTGACTTGTGTTCCCTGATGCTGGTCACAGCCACTGTAACTAAAGTGACTCGTGTTCCCTGATGCTGGTCACAGCCACTGTAACTAAAGTGACTCGTGTTCCCTGATGCTGGTCACAGCCACTGTAACTAAAGTGACTCGTGTTCCCTGATGCTGGTCACAGCCACTGTAACTAAAGTGACTCGTGTTCCCTGATGCTGGTCACAGCCACTGTAACTGAAGTGACTCGTGTTCCCTGATGCTGGTCTCAGCCACTGTAACTAAAGTGACTCGTGTTCCCTGATGCTGGTCACAGCCACTGTAACTAAAGTGACTCGTGTTCCCTGATGCTGGTCACAGCCACTGTAACTAAAGTGACTCGTGTTCCCTGATGCTGGTCACAGCCACTGTAACTAAAGTGACTCGTGTTTCCTGATGCTGGTCACAGCCACTGTAACTAAAGTGACTCGTGTTCCCTGATGCTGGTCACAGCCACTGTAACTAAAGTGACTTGTGTTCCCTGATGCTGGTCACAGCTACTGTAACTAAAGTGACTTGTGTTCCCTGATGCTGGTCACAGCCACTGTAACTAAAGTGACTCGTGTTCCCTGATGCTGGTCACAGCCACTGTAACTAAAGTGACTTGTGTTCCCTGATGCTGGTCACAGCCACTGTAACTAAAGTGACTCGTGTTCCCTGATGCTGGTCACAGCCACTGTAACTAAAGTGACTTGTGTTCCCTGATGCTGGTCACAGCCACTGTAACTAAAGTGACTCGTGTTCCCTGATGCTGGTCACAGCCACTGTAACTAAAGTGACTCGTGTTCCCTGATGCTGGTCACAGCCACTGTAACTAAAGTGACTCGTGTTCCCTGATGCTGGTCACAGCCACTGTAACTAAAGTGACTCGTGTTCCCTGATGCTGGTCACAGCCACTGTAACTAAAGTGACTTGTGTTCCCTGATGCTGGTCACAGCCACTGTAACTAAAGTGACTCGTGTTCCCTGATGCTGGTCAATGCCACTGTAACTAAAGTGACTCGTGTTCCCTGATGCTGGTCACAGCCACTGTAACTAAAGTGACTCGTGTTCCCTGATGCTGGTCACAGCCACTGTAACTAAAGTGACTCGTGTTCCCTGATGCTGGTCTCAGCCACTGTAACTAAAGTGACTCGTGTTCCCTGATGCTGGTCACAGCCACTGTAACTAAAGTGACTCGTGTTCCTGATGCTGGTCACAGCCACTGTAACTAAAGTGACTCGTGTTCCCTGATGCTGGTCACAGCCACTGTAACTAAAGTGACTCGTGTTCCCTGATGCTGGTCACAGCCACTGTAACTAAAGTGACTCGTGTTCCCTGATGCTGGTCACAGCCACTGTAACTAAAGTGACTTGTGTTCCCTGATGCTGGTCACAGCCACTGTAACTAAAGTGACTTGTGTTCCCTGATGCTGGTCACAGCCACTGTAACTAAAGTGACTCGTGTTCCCTGATGCTGGTCACAGCCACTGTAACTAAAGTGACTTGTGTTCCCTGATGCTGGTCACAGCCACTGTAACTAAAGTGACTTGTGTTCCCTGATGCTGGTCACAGCCACTGTAACTAAAGTGACTCGTGTTCCCTGATGCTGGTCACAGCCACTGTAACTAAAGTGACTCCAACACTTCAGCAAAGTAATATTTAAAACTATCGAAGGAAACTTTTAAAACTGAATGATAATTTCTAGATTTTCATGGGATCTTTTCTTTGGTAAACCGTCATTAATAACTAAACAGTTAGATTCTGTGTCACACTTTGCCTGTGACACAGTGTAAGTCAGAAATGTGTCACACTTTGCCTGTGACACAGTGTAAGTCAGAACTGTGATTGGCACTGATGGAAAAGTGTTCACATAAAACAACATAATTTAACAGTATAGCACTAAATAATTGTATAAAACAGCTGTATCGGATATATCAACAATGTGGCTGACTTGCCTGGTTGCAGGATCAATAATGTGGCAGACTTGCCAGGTTGCAGGATCAATAATGTGGCAGACTTGCCAGGTTGCAGGATCAGCTGCCAAAATAATTTTTCTCAAGTTAATGTTGTCTGGTGTGTTCTATAGTGTTATTTTGTATTAATATTGTTTTGTGAGACTTGAATGTCAATGTGGGAGACACTGTTGTGGGAGACACTGTTGTGAGACACTTGTGGGAGACACTGTTGTGGGAGACACTGTTGTGGGAGACACTGTTGTGGGAGACACTGTTGTGGGAGACACCGTTGTGGAAGACACTGTTGTGGGAGACACTGGTGTGGAAGACACTGTTGTGGGAGACACTGTTGTGGGAGACACTGTTGTGGGAGACACTGTTGTGGGAGACACTGGTGTGGAAGACACTGTTGTGGGAGACACTGTTGTGGAAGACACTGTTGTGGGAGACACTGTTGTGGGAGACACTGTTGTGGGAGACACTGTTGTGGGAGACACTGTTGTGGGAGGTGGAACATACAAGCAAACTTGAACATTACACCAACATAAAATAACAGCATAATATATAAGAACGGTACAGTAACACTCAAAAAATGATAGAGTCATACAGAAGAACAGCACATTAACTTACAAAACTACAAGAACAGTATGGAAAAGCGCAAGAAAAAAGCACAATAACACAGGAGAAAGCATAGTAATAATAAAAGTATAATAAGACATGAGAACACGAAAAGTACAGAACATACATGAGGGATAACAGCTTGATTCTGGCAATCTCTGATTCGTATAATCTAACAGACGTTTTATTTTGGCAATACACAGAGTTTTCTGACAATGTGTGATACCAGTGCTCTCAGGTCTCTGGTTATCCATTAGTTCTTGTCTATAAGAGCTGATATACTTCAGCAAAAAAGGTTATAACGGTCTGTCGAAGATAATAAGGGCGGAACACAAAGATAGTGAAAAATAGATGGAGACAAAATGGGCACAGCGACACCATATCAATCGTCAGGGTCATGGTGCTGCCCAGGTCGAGGCAACACTCTTGTGTAGTTTTTCTTACATTTTTCTAGAATTGATTTTTTTTTCAGAAGTGTTTTAGGATGTCTGAATGTTTTTTCTTTTATTCTTCAACTTTTTTTTATTTTATTTGGCTCAAAAGTCGAAAATGCCTCATCCAATCGTCTTCAAATTTTCAACACTTGTTAACGTTAACGGGGACCAAATTCTTTGAACAATGGTCATGTTCACGTGCTCTGTTACCCGAGTTGTTGAACACTTTCCCAGCATCCTGAAATGTCTCAGATAACTTCCAAAACCTTCAGTGATGTTTGAAAAAGACGCCCAAAAAATTCGACAAGGACGGAGAGTGAAGTTGAGATGTGTAGCAGCAGAAATAACCATTATATGTGTAAAATAGTGGGAATGTTTTTATTCCCGTTAAATCACGTTATTTGTTTCAGTTTACTTCTGAACGACTTCAATGTTTGAAGGCTGATGCATCTTAGATAGAATGACTCATCTGATCAGCTTCTTCAACACAAGACTCACGCTGCTATTGGCTGCCATTAGTCATAGTTTACGAATTTTATTGAATAAATAAGGTTATTTATTTTTTATTCAGCAATTAAAGACTGCTTCATCTAACTGCCTTCAAGATATTATTGACGATACATTCTATAAAAGTCTGAGTAACCATCAACTTAAAATTTTACTTAAATATTCAAAGAACTTGGAATCGTTGGACTAAGATCAATTACTAAATATTTTGTGTAAATACACACACACACACACACACACATGGTAAAATTGGTCAATTAGCAAGAACTCATTTAAAATTAAGTACTTTCTAAAATGTTCTGTTATACATTTAAAGATATATATATTTTTCATTTATGTTAATGTAAAAATTAATAATTTTGTACCAAAAGAACCTTAGAAAACTTATCTAACCTTTTCATAACAAGCGCAATTTCATTTGGCGTAATCTAAGTAAATATATTTTAGATAAGTTAACAATAATTTAATAATAAACAGACACAATGAAATACATTTTTTCGTTACGTTCAGAATGATTTTCGAGAAAGTATTGCATACACAAATTTTCGCTTGCCTTATTCGGCAATAAGAGCGTTGGTTTTACCTATTCGGCGACCCTCATCCTCAGAGAAGATAATAAACGTACCTCAGGGAATACTCGAGGTTCTCCCAGAAGCTGTTTGAATATATATATTTTTTCATTCCAGAATGCTGTTCAAGTGCCATTACCAAACGAATTTATCTCCTTAAGAAATGTTGTAAAATAGACTAGTCCTTTTAGACCCCCAAAATTACACTTACAAAAGCATTTAAAAAAATAAACTTACATAAAAGGGTGAGTTTGGGGACCATCGTAAACCGGGGTACCACTGTAGATAGATAGATACTGTGGAACAAGAGCCCATCATCAGCATGTATGTGAGTGTTTTGCCACCATCTGGCAGGAGCAGAGTTCTTTACCAAAATCAATTTATTATCGCTATATTTATAATATTTTTTCAGTTAACTTACATGTTCAAAGCTGGTCCTCAAATTATGGAAATATTCCGAATAAATTCAGTAGTTAACCATAATAATATGAAATGCATTATAATTCATAATAAATACGAAAGAATGTAATATTAATCAAGTTATAATGATCTTCATAGTTATTCCTCCTCATTATATTACACTTCTTACAAACTATATGTAATGATGTCAAATTTTGTTACGAATATGTCACAAATATATTTAATGAATAAACTTAATGCCTCATTACTGTTATCTTTATTAATATTTTGTAATAGTGATATCGATATATAAATAACGTAAAAATATATCCTAATGATTATATATTTTTTTTATTTAATTATTGATGGTTCTTTTTATTGTCATAATTATTGATGGCGCTTTATAGCGTTATTATCGTAATTATTTGAGGCAACATCTTGGCGCTGGAGTTACCTACCTGGAGTCTACCTGGAGGGCATTCCGTGGATCGACGTCCCCGCGGCCCGGTCTATGACCAGGCCTCCCGGTGGATCAGGGCCTGATCAACGAGGCTGTTACTGCTGGCTGCACGTAGTCCAACGTACGAACCACAGCCCGGCTGATCTGGCACTGACTTTAGGTATCTGTCCAGCTCCCTCTTGAAGGCAACCAGAGGTCTACTGGTAATGCCCCTTATGGCTGGTGGGAGGCTGTTGAACAGTCTTGGGCCCCGGAAACTTATTGTGTTTTCTCTTAGTGTACCAGTGGCGCCCTACTTTTCACTGGGGTACGTTGCACCGTCTGCCAAGTCTTTTGCTTTCGTATGGAGTGATTTCTGTGTGCATATTAGGGACCAGTCCCTCCAGAATCTTCCAGGTGTACATTATGATATATCTCTCTCGCCTGCGCTCCAGTGAATATAAGTCTAGTGCTTCCAGGCGTTCCCAGTAGTTAAGGTGTTTGATGGAACTTATACGTGCAGTAAAGGTTCTCTGTACATTCTCTAGATCTGCAATTTCACCTGCCTTGAATGGGGATGGTAATGTACAGCAGTATTCTAGCCTAGAGAGAACAAGTGATTTAGAAAGGATCATCATTGGCTTAGCATCTCTTGTCTTGAATGTTCTCATTATCCATCCTATCAGTTTCCTCGCAGATGTAATAGTGGCATTGTTGTGGACCTTGAAGGTGAGTTCGGACATTACCACACCCAGGTCCTTCACATTACTTTTCCGCTCTATTGTGTGATTGGAGTTTGTAATATACTCAGTCCTAGCTATTATTTCCTCCAGTTTTCCATAACGGAGTAGTTGGAATTTGTCTTCATTGAACATCATGTTGTTCTCTGTTGCTCATTGGAAAACTTGTTTTATATCTTCTTGGAGATTTGCCGTGTCCTCAATGGATGACACTCTCATGCAGATCCTAGTATTATCTGCAAAGGATGATACAGTGCTGTGGTTTATATCTCTGTCTATGTCTGATATGAGAATGAGGAACAGGATAGGGGCGAGTACTGTGCCTTGTGGGACAGAGCTCTTCACTATGGCAGCATCTGATTTAACTCTGTTTACCACTACTCTTTGTGTTCGATTGGTTAGGAAGTTGAAGATCCATCTGCCTACTTTGCCAGTTATCCCTTTAGCACGCATTTTGTATTACACTATGATCGCACTTGTCAAAGGCTTTTGCAAAAACTGTGTATACTACATCTGCATTCTGCTTGTTTTCCAGAGCATCTAAGACCATATCATAGTGGTCTAGCAACATTGAGATAGACTTGCCAGGT
>WNWK01015277.1:0-48389 GCA_009830355.1 Cherax destructor
GGCTTACTTGTATAACCGGCTTTCTGGAAGAGGCTGGCTTAGCTCTCTGGACTGTGAACATGAATGCTCTTACTTGCACACAGCAGTGAAGAATTGGGTGGATGGCAGGGGACACTGGATGACTGTGGCTGGCTTAGGCTCTTCCCATAAACTGGCTTACTTGTTGGCTTAATTGCAAAACCCAGATCAACTCTTCGGAGGTTTACTTGCAATTAGAAGCCAGAAAGACTGGAGACACTGCTGCAGAAGAGTCTTGGATGACGACACCGGCTGAGGGAAGTGAGTTAACCGTTGGTATGACGCTGGTCTGGGAGACGCTCGAGGCAGTCACACTTCGAGGCAGTCCTCTTCTTGTTAAATCTGCACGGATTACACAAAATCTAGGCCCACAAGCTGCCACCATTTGTGTTGTGGGGTTCTTTTCATAGATTTGGTAATATTAACAGACGATGAGCTTGGGTTTTGGTAGCGTTTAATGAGGCGTTGGATATATGGGAGCTGAGAGCCTATGCCTGTGTCCGTCTCGTATGCCTACCCCAAGGGAACTGATCTACTAGGCCGCCCGGCACTGAGGCATTCAAAAGGCAGGCCTATGATTGGCTAATGCCAGATCACATGGCCAGAGGTTGGAAATCACGTGAACAGCCGTTATAAGTACAACCGTACAGGTGATTATCACTGACCAGCATTTTACGGGTAGCACAGAGTAGACACAGCACAATAGAGACAATATCTTCAAAGATGATCTTGCTTGGCTTACTCTTCTCTCAGCTGGGTCTTCAAGCTAGCTTAAGCCCTCGACACTGGCTAGGCTAGGATGGCTTGAATGCTTGTAACTATGCACACAGCAGTAATGAAGTAGGCTGGGAGACTGGCTTCGTAGGCTAGGGTGGCTTAGGACTCTCCCCCAGACTGGCTTAGCTGGATTGGCTTAATTTGGAAAATCCGAATCAACTCCTCGTAGGTAGATAAGGCACAAAACTGACCAGGAAGTTGTGTAGACAGGTTGGATGCTGGCTTGGCTTACCATGGGGTGGGTAGGTAGCATTGTCTCTGTAGGCCTCTCCACGTGCGGTCACACACAATGTCCGACTGGGCTGGTAGAAAATAATCTCCTTAAATTTGCATAACCGCCAAATTACTCTCACGCCGCTAACTAAGTTTATTCAGGTATACACAAATATAGTTACATAGATTATCATATATAGCAGCATATGTGTAGAGAACCTACAATAACCCAAAAAAGTCAGAGTGACTTATTTCCATTGGGGTCCTTTTAATACCATATTATACAATGTAGGAGATATCTTATTATTATACTATAAAGGATATATACTAGGAATGAGGTAAAAAGAGTTATTTACATTTACATGTGTGTTAGCTAAAGAAATAAAAAAATCATTCTCCTCCCTTTCTGTCGTTACATTCATTAGGTACCTTTTGGCTCTCTTCTTGAACTGGCTCATGCTATGACTGGCTTTGACATGTGCTGGCAATCTGTTCCATTCCTTTATTGCTGTACAATAAAAGGGGTTTGAAGCCTGGCCACTGACTGTGGGTACTACAAAGTTGTGCTCTCTCCCCCTAGTACTATCATTGCTTCAGTTACCAGCCTTGACAAAAAGAGCAAGCGTAGTCCATATGATGTTGTATAAGGGCTAGACATAGGATCCTACGAGCCTCAGTAGGTAGACACTGTGCTTGTCTGTAGAGGAACTTCAGTCTGACATTCGCTTTCTTTACTACACTGTTCCCTATCACTTCTCCAGACATGCATGGGTCAAAGGGGATTCCCAGATATTTTGCTGATGAAACTGAAGTGATGAATTCCCCATTACACCGGACATTAAAATTATTTACCCTTCTCAGTTTATGTTTCGTGCCAAAGAGTATGGCTTCTGTTTTCCCGAGGTGTAACGATAGTTTGTTGTCTACTAACCATTTGCTGCAGGACTCCAGTTCTAGTGATATTACATTAGCTATATCTTGTGGGTCTTTACCTGATGCTAAGAGAGCACTCATCCGCATACAGTAGGAGTTTGCACTTGACACTGATGAGCATGTCATTTACATGTCATAGACATAATAAGGGACCCAGAATACTACCTTGGGGAACTCCACATGCTATCGGCAGGGGTTCTGATTCTGTTTGTTGATTTTGACAATTTGTTTCCTATTGCTAAGATAGGACTTAAGGGTAGGGAGAGTTTTTTTCCAGTGCTTTTTTATTTCTGGTTCAATTTCAATGAAATTTTTACAGTTATTTAAATAGCCTTTGAAACCTACACACTGTGTTTGTAGTGACTTTTTTGCCTTAAAAGATAGATAGAAAAAAATAAATAGTGCCCAATTCTATAGGTCATAAAACTCTCCCTTTTCTACAAAATTGGTAAGATGTACAATGCTCTAGTTGACATCAGATGAAAGATAAGGGATAGATAATCTTGATAATAACCCATTTGAGCGAAAATGTCAAATATATTGCATAATAAAAAATCTTGAAGTTTATTGATTTTTTTGAGGATTTTTTGGCGAGAAAAAAAATCAATAAAAACAAAGTGGTAAAAAATATCGCAAATCCCATTTACATGCTAGTAGAACCATCATTACTCAATAACGTGTGCAAAAATCATGACACTCCTATTAATACTTTTCGCAAAAAATGGAACACAATATCAATAATGTATTTGCGAGTAATTCATATATTTTTTCCAGTAAAACTCTATGGTTACGGCGCGCCAAATCTCAGCGTGTTGCATTCGTCAACACTTGAGACCCCAGAGGCGACTGAGCTGGCATGAGTCCCTGCACTTAAATGGAGGCGTCAGAGATGTTGCTATGTAGTGTATTTTGAAGGAAACAATCATAATAATCGTAATTTTTGGAGAGAGAGAAAAAAAACCCACTAATTGCCAACATGTATTATTTATGACAGCAAAAACAAAAAAATTACATTGAAGGAAAAACATACTTAGAAATATGATAGAAACAAGCTCATTACACCAAAATGTTGCCAGAATGATGCACTATTTTTTGTTAAGAAAACATTTTTTTCCATAATTTTTCAATCTTCCTTTCCTAATCACTCGAAAAAACTTGTGGTGTCTTAAACCAGTCTATGTTGGTTGAGTAAGAGCTCCTAAAGCCTGTTTGATAACTATGAAGAATGTTGTTGTCATTAAGATCCTTAACTACTTGACAGTACCCCGCCCTCTCTAGAATTTTGGATATTACACTGAGTATACTAACAGGCCTATAGTTGCTGATATCAGACCTACTATTTTTCTTGAAGATAGGAGTAACCCTGGCCTCCTTGAACCCCTCTGGTACGGTATTAGTGGTGATGGACAAGTTTATTATGTGAGCAATGGGGATTGCCAGTTCAGAGGCACCATCTTTTAGGAACTTAGACGGGATGTTATCTGGGCCGTTGTTCTTAGTTGGGTTTAACCTGCTTAGTTCTTTTTGCACGAAGTCATGAGATACACTTACTAGTTGACAACTGTTTGGGGTTACCCCTTTATTGGTATAGTATGTTTTAAATTTATCAGAGTCTGTGTTAAAAGTATTTGATGCAGCTAGTAGTTTACTTTAGTGTTGATGCGACAGTTGTGTAGTATGAATTAAAAAAATTTGCCACTTTAGTTGTTTCGTGGCATACCTTGTGTGTGTGTGTGTTTGGGTGGATGTGAGGGCTCATAAACTCAGAGGGCCTATCCGTGGCATGTTAAGGCTTCATACAGCTTATTTGCCCTGTGGAACTTGAGCGACCAAATGAGTTTCCTCATCCTCCCGCCAGCAAAGGTAGATGCTAAGTCTAGATCAAGTCCGCCTCCCGCAAGCCTCCCAGTGGGCGGTGGACTTGAGCGTCATTCGATGTGTCGTCTGGACGCGCTGGTTGAGCGGACTCTGGTCTTAACTTCTCCCGTCCAGGTTCCACCGCGTGGATCTTGAGAGGCAAAAGCTTGTTGATGGGCCTTATGGTCTCAACACCGTTTATTCTCACCTTCATCATCCTCAGCTGTCCAGCCTTATCTGGGTGGGTTGACACCACCAGGCCTAGAAGCCAATATGCCCTGGGTGCCTCAGCTTCTACTAGCACCAGGTCCCCTTGGCTCAAAGTCATCTTGTTTTCCTCAGGGTCGGCCCCATAAAAATGTTCTCGCAGAACTATCAGATAATTATTTCGCCACACCTGGTTCCATTTGTCCAGAATGTTCACCAACTTATTGTGACTCTTGTGTAGTTCTTCGTTGATGGGGGGGGGTCCTTCCGGCCCACAATAGTCCTGCTCCCTAGAAGACTGGCTCAAGATTGCAGGGAAGGGCTTGATCCTCCTCCCAAATAGCATGTGATTGGGGGTGAGAGCTTCCTGCTCGTCAATCCCATTTTGCACATAGGTCAGGGGCCTGTTATTGACTCTCGCCTCTATCTCGGCCAACACCGTTCGCAACTCATCAGTGGTCACCCTCTTCCCGTGCAAGACCTTGCGGACGCATCTTTTAACCGTGCCCACCATGTGTTCATAGAAGCCCCGTTGCCAGGGTGCTGTGGGAACTATGAACTTCCACTCGCACTCTATCTTCTTCAGGTATTCTCGTACTTCTCTGTTGTCTAAAAGATTTTTAAAGACTTTGCTGGCCGCTTTGAAGCTTGTGCCATTGTCCGATACAACCAATCGTGGGCAAGAGAACCGAACCGAGAACTGAGCTCAGCGTTGTGTAGTTTTTCCCTGCATCTTATCAGACTGGCATGATCCAAGAACAATCCCAATGAGTGGACCAACTTACCGCTCCCTGAGTCGCCGTTGGGTGCAAGACCCAATGTCGTGTCTGGCTGCCCAGCAGCCAGTACCTCCAGAACTCCTGGAGATCTCTTCCTTTGGTTCTACTGTATCCAGTACTCTCTGGGACCCATGAGCGACAACTGTCGGTCTCTGCTTACCCTGTCATTCACCTTTCTCACAAATCGAAACACCATTTCGGTGACTCCCACCAGTTTCCTCCACAAGGAGTAGCGTTTGGGGTCTAGTAGTTCAGCGCCTGGCTCCCCCACGAAATGCACTATGCTGCTGCTTGTCTCCCCGAATTTCTGCTTTGGCCAGCACTCCTTCGCCAGTAACCAGTCCGGGCCTTTGAACCAAATCTCGCTTTTACTCAGTTTTTTGTGTGTCACCCCTCTGCTGATCAGGTCAGCTGGGTTTTGATTTGTAGGTACATGTAAAATTGTAGATGCTGACTGTAGCTCCCATATTTCTCACCCGATTCCTGACATAGGGGAGTTTGGACCTGTCGTTCTGGACCCACTGTAAGGCTACCTCCTAGTCTGTCCATGTATATGTGTGTGTCACCCTCAGGTTACTCAACACTTCCTTTACGTACTTTCCCAGTCTTGCTCCCAGCAACATCACTGTGAGCTCTAGCTTTGGAATTGAACACTCTTTTAGAGCGGAAAAGTAACGTGAAGGACCTGGGTGTGGTAATGTCTGAAGACCTCACCTTCAAGGACCACAACAATGCCACTATCTCATCTGCGAGGAAACTGATAGGATGGATAATGAGAACATTCAAGACAAGAGATGCCAAGCCAATGACGATCCTTTTTAAATCACTTGCTCTCTCTAGGCTGGAATACTGCTGTTCATTAACATCCCCATTCAAGGCAGGTGAAATTGCAGATCTAGAGAATGTACAGAGAACCTTTACTGCACGTATAAGTTCCATCAAACACCTTAACTACTGGGAACGCCTGGAGCGCAGGTGAGAGAGATATATCATAATCTACACCTGGAAGATTCTGGAGGGACTGGTCCCTAATATGCACACAGAAATCACTTCATACGAAAGCAAAAGACTTGGCAGACGGTGTAACGTACCCCTAGTGAAAAGTAGGGGCGCCACTAGTACACTAAGAGAAAACACAATAAGTGTCCGGGGCCCAAGACTGTTCAAGAGCCTCCCACCAGCCATAAGGGGCATTACCAGTAGACCTCTGGTTGTCTTCAAAAGGGAGCTGGACAGATACCTAAAGTCAGTGCCAGATCAGCTGGGCTGTGGTTCGTACGTTGTGTGTTGTGGGGTTCTTTGCATAGATTTGGTAATATAATAAAGATGAGCTTGGTTGTTGGTAGCGTTTAATGAGGCGTTGGATATATGGGAGCTGAGAGCTTATGCCTATGTCCGCCTGCTATGCCTACCCGAATGGAACTGCTTGCTAGGCTCGCACGGCACTGGGGAATTCAAAATGCAGGCCTATGATTGGCAAATGCCAGATCACATGGGTAGAGGTTGGTGATCACGTGAACAGCCGTGGTGCAGCCGTTAGAAATACGAACCGTACAGCTTGGGCATGCTACGTATGGCGTCTCGACATACAACTATACAAACTAAGGACAACAGGCAACAACTCTCAGCTGATTCTATACAATGTCAAAGTACACAACAGTTGAACATTATACTTCACATGGATATTATCGTGACGGAACAATCTACATTACTATATGATGCATCATGATACATAGGAATTAACTAAATGAGCTCATTCAAGAAAATCATGATAAAAGAGATAAAAAAAAATTATTTGTTCGATCGAACTGTCTTCATGTGATCTACGAATTCTGAGGAAATATATTTACAAGGTAGTGATTAACAGACAAGGTAGATCTGGTGAACTCAAATCTATACTGTTAATTCTCAGAACTCGGAGAGAACGTGAACACACAAAAAAAAAATTTGAGGAATACTAAGTAGATATTATAACACAGTTAAACGCTTACTACATATTTATCTATACAGGTTATTTACATTTAACCCCAACTCTGCTAGGGTGAGATTGATATAGGCTGTATAATTATCATCTCTGGGTGGATCAAACTCTGTTACAATAGGTAACTCAACTTCTGATTGAGGAGGATCTACACTGGTATCTACAAATGATACTTGAGGATTTCTCAACACTTGTCGTGTACGTAGGGAATAACGACATTCAGGTTGATCTGACTGATCATTAGAGGTAGAGGGAACAGCAACAGGAGAAATATCAGATTCTGTCTCACTTGTCTGATTGTCAGGGGTGTCAGGGACTTCGTCATCATCATCGCATACTAACTTCATATGATCTAAATGCGATTCTTTAAACTTACCCGTACTAATTTCTCTAACTTTATACTTGTTGCCATTAATATCTTCAACTACTCTATAAGGACCAACAAACTTTTGATCGAGTTTTGGCATTGCTGAAGTTTTGTTAAAGTTGAACAACATGACTCTGGACCCTACTTGAACTTTAGTCGGTTTGGCTCTAGTATTAGTTACTCTAGTAAATTCTGCTGTTGACCTCCTTGCAATGCAGGATTTCAAAGACCTTACTACGTGGTCAGAGTATGAAGAAACGATTCGTTCTTTTCTAGTGCCACAAGCACCGACTGACTCTTATAAAGTTCTCCGTGAACTAGTTAATGCGACAATAATGCCTGGTGAGCCCTTGAGTTCCTTTGCATCTCGATTAGATACTCTCTTCATGTCCTTTGTCAATACCGTTAAGTCCTCTACCTTTGCACCTGAACCAGCTAAAGAGTATGCACATATATTTGCTAAAATAGCTGCCTTTGGAGTAGTCAAAGAGATGTTGCCACGTACTGCTATATGTGCTTATGATGCGAATCCTCCAAACGCAGAGATGAAACTACTTAAAGTTTTTGGTCATGCTCGTTCATTGTGTCCCCAAGGCACTTTCCCATGTGTTCAGGCTAACTATGTAACTCTACCTCACGCAGCACAGCCCCTCGTTTGTGCCACAGCACCCGAGCAGAATAAACCGGCACCGAAATCAGTCAAGGCTAGTGCCCCAAGCCAGTATAAATCTTGTAGTGTCTATAGTAAGTTTAGTTCTCATAGCCAGAGAATTTGTTATAACTGCGGTTACCGTGGACATATCGCAGTTAATTGTCCTGACAGTACCACTAAGAAACGCCGTACAGACGACTACCAAAAAGATTTGCCATACTGTGAGTATCATAGAACTCATGGTCATGAGACATCTGCGTGCAATGCTCTATATAACCTCAGGGCACGATCTTTCCGCGGTCGTTCAAGTCGCAGATCCAAGAGAGGAAACAGAGGTCGTGGTTCCACAGCCAATAACCAGACCCAAGCGCCTTTTCCCAATTCGGGGGAATACGTGCGCCCCAGTCAACTTGACCAGTTGTGACAGTAGGTGAGAATGAGTACTCCATCCCCGTCTCTAATTCCTTCAATGCTTTAAGCAGTCTTGAAGAAGAATGTCTCGTTGATGATGTTGCTTCACATGTCGTGGACGATGATGTAGATGATGTAGAACATACCTATGCTGATGAAAACGTTGATGACGCATTCCTTGAAGAAAATATCTCTGATGAAAACCTTCCTTCGTGCTTGCATATCAATTCCAGTGCAAAAATAGGTCCCCTTGTACAAGCATCTGTTCTTAATGTGTTCATGGACTCGGGGGCACAAGTCAACATTATAAGGTCTAGTTTATTCAAAGATAAGAAGATACGACGTGTCAATTTCGTAGAACCAACTCATGTGTCATCCCTTAGTGGTGTGGCCGGTTCTAGTCTACGTGTTCAAGGTCAGATTTCTCTTACCTTCACTATCCAGGGTAGAGATTTTACAGCTTCCTTTCTTGTTGTTGACCAGATTAGTTTCCCTGGTGATCTCCTACTGGGATTTGCTTCCATGCGAGATCTACGTATCGTGCTTGATCCTTACCGATGGCATGCGCAAATAGATGACCTAGTCGTACCATTTTGGGGTTACCAACTTGGTTCCGAGATCTGCCATACAGCAGAAGAGTATGAAGTCTGTATTAAGTCCTTCCAGGTCAATACTTTTTCCAGTAGCGTACCCAAGTGGTCTGGCACTGATGATCCTGTCACTGTCTATGTTTCACCTCCACCTTCAGTCATGCAAGATAGCGTCCAGTTGCCTCAGGTGTCCGAAGAACCTCAGAATACCTTGAGCGCTGAGCCTATCTCTGCAATGGCCACGAGTTCAAATAGTTTCTCCGCAGGGGACGGACGCCTTGTCGGAAAACGCTTCTTTGAACCTAGTAATGCCATCTCTTGTTGATGTCACTTGCCGCCTGCAGAAAGACGTCTCTGTAGCGGCTAGTGCCCTAACTAGAGTGACTGTTGTTGTCCCTCAAGTTCCAGATGGTGATAACGTCTTAGTTGACAGTGACTCCTGTAAAGTGAAGGGTTTGTTTGTTGAGCCATCCTTACATGTCGTAAGAGATCGGAAGATCCATTTCTTCCTTGCCAATACTTCCGGTCATAGCGTTCGGCTCCGAGCAAATACCAATATTGTTGACCTTGTTCACTACCCTTACCCTGTTCGAGTTGAGGAGGAGTGTGAGGGGCTCTTGATCTAGGGAATTGGATCTGTGCTCCAGTTCCCTGAATTAAGCCTGAATACCTTCCACGTCCCCCCCCCCACAGGCGCTGACTAATCCTACGGGTTTAGCGCTCTCCCTTGATTATAATAATAATGTAAATGCTCCAAACATGGCATCTGCTTCTGATAGGAGCCCACTGACATAACTAACTTTGTCATTTTTATTTGATTTCAGACCCTGGATATTTGCAAATATGAAGCAGGAGTTACCATTTGGGATGTTTTGCCTTTCTTTGTGTTTGGTTAGTGCCACTGGTGATGTACTACCTGGTATGGCCCCTGGTGTACATACCCCTGGTTTCTCCAGTATTGACTTTGCATTTGATTGTTCATTCGGCCCTGATGAGCTGGTACTTGTTTTAGCATGTCCCATTGTGCTGCCCATCTGTCCCCTCTGTACCATTTCCCTCTTTTGTTTCTTTCTTTGGTCTGGTTGTTTCTCTTTATATCTAAAAAAGATTGCTGTTCATTTTCCCTTTCCCTGCTTTCTCTGTAGCACACCGTTCCCTTTACATGGTGGTGTGGGCAGCTCAGGTCATAACATTCTCTGGACTGTGTTGAAGCTTGACACATCACTGGATGGAAGTATCTGCACTCTTTGTTGAAACGACACTTTCCCTTCCTCAACATATTCTCACATTTTCTGGTGTGTTTATTCCAGAAAGCTCTGCCATATAGGCACATACCTTTTGCATAGAATCTGCAAATGTTTTGACTGCCTATATTTACTGATTTTGTGTCTTTCCCAAGTTCTGCCGCCTGATCTGTGTTTTCTTCTCTTTCATCCAGGCGTAGTTCTTCCCCTTCTTCATTATCGTTTGCTCCTGCTCTAGCTTTCACTTCCTCCCTTTCCCTTTCCTCTATGTTATGTTCCCCTGTTTTGTTCTTTTCAGACTTGCTCTGAATGACTTTTTCCACTCTTATTTCCACTCCTTGGTTTTCATCTTTATCTGCACTTTCCTCCTTTTCTTGTTCCTTACCCCCTGTTTTCCACTCTATGTATATATCTGGCAGGCTCCTTAGAAACTTTCTTATGCTTTCTAGGCTTTCACTTTTCAGTACCTCTCTTATGCCCGACCAGCTTTCCAACTCACTGGGGCAAATCCATAATCGACTTTCTTGTTTTGGTTCATTCATCATGTTTGCATGAAGCTTTGTACATGATATATGGGATGTTTACCACATATTTCCCAATCAATGCCCTAATATTTCTCCCAAAGTTTTTTCACATATACAACAGACCTTGCCATGTTCTTGCCATGTTCACTCCTGGGCAGGTGTATGTGTTGGGTTGTTGGGGTAGGCTGGGAGGTGGGGCAGGTATGTGGGGGGGGGGATCCATGAAGATGGTATGGGTGCTGGGAGGTGGGGTAGTAAACTGTGGAGGTGACGGTGGTCTAGTATGTTAGAGACATGGCTCCAATCGGTCGAGATGGTTAGGGGACGACACGATACCCCCACTGACGCACAGTACATAAACGCTGCCACTGCGGCTCTGGACAGGTCCAAAGTGTTATTGTTTCCTTCGTGGATTTGAACCAAGTGCGCGATTTGAAGTCGTGGCCCGCAAGGAAGAATTCCGTAGTTACTTCCGGCATAGGCATCACGCCATTACCTTGACATCATTACTAGCGTCTTGAATGAGTGCCAGTCCCTGATGAAAGCCCCCTCGCTTGCGTTTGTCGTTTGAGCACGCATCGAGAGATTTTGTTTTATATTCGCGGTACCAAGTGGGCTACAGATTATGACAGTATAAAACATCCCCATGTTCCCGTAGGCATCATGGGAGAGATGCCCCACCCAATCTCCACGGCATCATTGATGACTTAGGGCTCGCCCCAGCACGCAGTCCTGGGCGCCTTTAAATGTAAGGGGTTGGGAGCAGTAGGAGGATTGAATACTGTTTGTTTGGTTCAGTCATTTATAATTGTTTTGTTATTGTTGTTGTTTGTTATGGAGCGGCCCTGGAGAGTACATTGTTAGTGTTACTCTGGGTTTTATTTAACGCCATCGACAAAGTACTTGAGGTAACCTTGGTATTGGGACTGGAATGGGAAATCGAGGAAGACAGATTTGGGGTAAGGGAAACCTGATGGGAAGAAAGGTGACCAGAAGGTCCCTGTTGAGTAAAGTGCAGACTGCCTTTGACCCACTGGGTATGTTGACACTCATTACCATTCGAGGGAGAATGCTAGTACAACAGACCTGGGAGCTGAACCTAGGTTGGGACGACGCACTGCTTTATTTGACAAGGAGTGGGTACACAAGGGTGTGAGGACCGGAAGCTAGACCGCTGTGGGGTAGGATGTTGGTCCTAGGATGTAGACCGTAGAGTGACCTGGGCAGGCCTATAGAGAGGGCAGCACCGTAGTGCCGCGATATATGAAACTAACAGACAGCATAGGCTGTCTACAGACCCCCCAATATAATAATATCTAATAATACCTAGTCACTGGTTCTGATTCTGTCCACTAAATGGTGGGAGGGCGTGTTAAAAAGTGGTGTACTGACTGGTGGAGAAGCATTAAACTAAGGTACATAACTAGGGAGATACCCAGATGGTTTGTGGTATTGGGAATGACCAGTGGTGGTTCGCTCTAATCTCCTAGCCTATGACTTAGCTGCAGACAGTCAAAGCACCTACCTGGAATTGGTTTCCTAGGGTAATTTTTGTATCATATGTATCGTACATTTTTACAATATCTACATGGGTAACTAATATTGGGCGACTTAGGCTCCATACCTGCAGACTTTTTCCTTCTCTAGCCTGTATCTTATTGACAGTTAATAACCGGTAGGCCCTTATCAACGCTCTATCTCAACGATAAACAAATCCTCACCAGAACCTTCAATGATAAACATTCTTAACCTTTTATTTTCTTCATAACATGTTTGGTACAGTAACAGGGGTTGCATATTTTCCCCTAGGAAAAGATTGACGAAAGCTTGATATTTAATTTTAAATTCCTGCACAAACTTTCTAGGGTCACCATGTATGTTATACTGTATCTGGTAGTCTTTTCATAGCCTCAGCCAAACTCTCTGGACCATAAAAAAACTCTTGGTTTAACATTGCGTCTATACCTTCTAGTGATTTCATTTCTGGGTTCTCTTCTAGCCGAGAATCTATGAATAAGCTTAAATACTTATCCATCCTAGAGAGGGTAATAAATACTTTCCTCAGGGTCATCGGAAATAGCCCTTATTTGATTAAAAAATGTTTTCTTATACATACTACTCTCCAATAGACTCAAATCATTCAGTTCTAACACTGCTATATCCTTAATACGTAAAGTAGTACTCCTCTCCTTCCTAGGGACAAAAGTGGGGTTAAGACTTGTGTCTAGAACTCTGCAGCTATCTTTGGTTAAACCTCTGAGCTCGTGGTATATCCATCTGCTAACATTCGTACCTGGGGATCATTTACCTCTCCTGGAATCCATGGAATCTCTAACTTGACTTTCTCCCTCGAGACATGTATTTGTCCAGTCATTACATTACTCTTATTCCAAGCTTTCTTGAAAGAGTCGAGCAAAAAAACAACAGTCCCACCCTAGGGTCGACAGAGCACCCGATGATGTCATATTTGCTCTTCCCTCGGGGTGGACAACAGTATAAGAATACAGGAAACCAATAAAAAAGGGAAATAACTAGAATTTGAGAGAAAAAGAGGTAGTACTGTATTCTCTGTTAGAAATATTCTGCTACCACCTGCTCTTTTAACAGTGGAAGAGATTAAAGTAGCTAGTCATAGAAGGGAGAGACATGGAATTTGGGTTAGAGCAGGAAAACCCCAATGAGAAATAACATGGGACAGGTGGAACAAGGTATTGGTTCTGATAAGTACTGGCTCTTAGGCTAGCATGGCCTGACAATTGAGCAGTAGGCACCTTAGAGGCTTGACTTTCCAGACGAAAAAATGGTAAATCAATATATTTTACAATTTACTCTCTCACAAACGAAGCTTATATACATTGCTCCAGGTTTAGTTTAATATCTTTATTATGCAGCCCATACCCATCCTGTGGGCGGTACTCAAAAGAGATTACAGAGGTACATAATAGGTCCAGGTACTGGGCCACAAAGTTTGAGAGCTGAACAGCTTACAAAGGTAATGAACCATTCACACGTCTACACCTGATCACAATTGCAATGAGTTATTAATGCAAATATTCGCTTTATTTACAGTGAGCAAAATCAGGGTATTTTCCAGAATGGTTTGTAATATACGACTGTGGATAAAATACTTATCTTGAACATTTTTAGTTGTCTCGAATTCATTAATTTTATCGCATTCCAGTACATAATGACGCAGGGTGTGACAATAGTCCATCTTGCAAAGTTTATATTTCGTTTGGTCTACATCTGGTGGTGTGGATCATTATATCATCAGCAAAGCTAATCGTATAATGATGGGGCTGGCTAGGCATAGCATTAAGTAAGGCATTTATTAGAATATTGAATAAGGTGGGACTGAGCACACCTCCTCGGTTCCTAATTCAAAGTCTTTAGTTATACTTCTATGCCCCTGGAACAACACAGAAGACTTTCTGTTGGACAGATAGTGGAGAAGCTGTCCTCCTACATATACCAGCCGACATGTGATCACTAATGATTACATGTCGGTTGGCTACATCAAAAGCAGATTTAAGGTCAAGGAAGGTAGTGTATGAGCTGTCAGTGTGCAGGGTGAGAAAAGTGGTTATTCAATGATGCACGCTCCTTCTATGCATGAAACCATACAAATGGGGACATAGAAACTGTTTGATTCTGTGCATGAGACGAATTAGAATCATCCTCTTAAATGTTTTACACAGGCATCAAGTAAGAGATTTTGGGCGAAATGCATTTTGTTGATTGGTCTTTACAATTGGAATGATGAGGCTGTTGGTCCAAGATTTAGGGAGCTCCCTAGTTACATGTTATATAATTCAAGTAAAGGATTACCTGGTACCTGACATAGCAATCTGAGTAAGTTGTAATACCATCCACCCTGGGTGACGGAGTTGCCCTTATTTGGTGCTGCTTTGAGCTCAAAGTTTGTGAAAGGAATGTTACAGTCATCTTCCTGGCTGAGCATAAAACAAATCAGCCTCTCCTTTCCATCATATTTGTCCATTAATTTCTCCTGTGTGGTACTGGAAAGGTTGTCATAGCTAGATGTAGCAGCCCAAGCAATGACTAACTCATTTGACCTATGTAAGGGATGAGGATGGCGATCTGACCAGTTCTGTTATCCGTAATTCTATTTTTATCCCTCCATGCCCGGCTAAGTGAGGTGTGAGCATTTAGACCATTCACGAATTTTTCCCAGTCTGTTTGCCAAAGCTCTGTCATACGCTCCTTGGATGCAGAAAGGGCAGTTTGAAAGAGCTTCAGCATTTCCGGGGTACGATATTTTCTATAAGCTAGGCCTAGTCTGTGAGCAGTGTGTTTCAATGTTCGAAGTTTAGGATCATTGTAATAGGTATGATTCTTAAAGGATATATGATTATTATGGAAGTTAGTTGGGCTTGGAGTACCAGGAGGTTTCTATGGCAATTCTAAGTAATTCTGAATATTGCGTACAAGGTCATTGCTAAAGGCCTCAAATTCATCATGCTGATCAAGAGGAACATGAAAGCATTTCTGTTTGAATATCTCACCAGGGAGGATGGTATTACCGTAGTTAATCTTGGGAAATGGTCTGATGATGTATCTGTTACAATGGAAGACTCACAGCTGGCAAAAGTAATGTTAAAGCCAAGACACATATCAAGGACACCTCCACAAATACGTGTGGGTTCAAGATCACCTACAATTTGCACATTATCATGACTATTTAACAGTGACAACAGTTGTTTACCATTACGATTACCAAACTGTGAGTTTCCAATGCTTTTGTGTCTTGCATTATAATCTCCAATAATAAGAGTAGGTTCAGACTGAACAAAATTGGTAGCTCCAAATAATTAAACTTATTAGCAGGAGCATACAAGTTAAATATGTTGAGAGCAGAGTTCCCAATATAAATCCTAACGCCATGGTATAAAGTCCCTCCGTTTTCTTATTTGCAAGTTGATGGGGAAGAGATTTTTTAATATATAAACACAGGAGTTATTAGATTTGAGGTTATATGTAACAAATGAGGGCAATTTAGGGGTTGAGACTTTTAAGGGACTCTGCACTTTTGTAGACACACAACATCAATGGGTTCAGTAGTTACTTTATGGTGAAGGTCAGGAAATCTTTTTTCAAGGTGATGCAATATTCCAGCTTAAAATAGAAAGTTTATACTAGTTTTGTTCCATTATAGAAGTCCTAGAATACTGCTTAGTTTCTCAGCGTAATGAAAAAAAATCATATAAACAGCAGACATTATCAATATCAGCAGTGTTACTGTGCTCCATGAGTTTCTTAAGTGCACTTCCAGTTTTGAGGCCTCGTGGAGTCTTTGTTTACATAGAGCACAGCGCTGTTTATCTGTGAATGTACGACAGGTGGGATACCCTTCTCCACTATCATTACACGCATCACCATAACTATCATCACCGACACCACTACCCTCATTATATTCACTACATTTATTAGCACTATTACATTTAACATCAACCTGGATATCATCACCACACTCGGCACCACCACTTACACTACACTCATCACCATTACTATCATCATAGACACCTCTACCCACGGCATGATGTTCCCTATAGTTATCGACACAGATATTGCTTTCGTCATTGTCGTAATTAAGGACTCCACCAAGCACAATTTTTGTCTCTCCAGTAGTGATATGCTCAACTGCAGGTTATATACCACTGGAGGCATGAAGCCTCAGTCAGCTGAGCCTGGTGACTCACTGACACCTGACTCAGCTAGGCTGGTGGTGTCAACACCAGCAACATGATTAGTGTTTATAGCAGCTCCTCAGGTTACTTGCTCAACCACATTGTCTGAAATCAGGCATGAGCGAGTATTCAGACTCGAGGTATCTGGTAGGCCTACTGCCTCATCATGGGAGGTGTAGTGTGAGGTTGAAGTCCTGTGACTGGCTGTAATGTGGGCAGCTCTCACACTGCAGTCAGCATGAGCAGCTGTGACTCCTTGGGTCTTACAGTTGATACATATTACTGCAACAGTCTGTTCGTTTATTGATCATATCATAACACTGTTGAGAAGGATGGGACTTTGCACACACTGCACACCAGTGTGACTTAGCTGGGCATTTCCAAGCAAGGTGAACCCAGGGCTGACACTTGTAACACGGACGATGAGGTGGTCTATATAAGGCTATGTTGTAGCGTCTATTAAACTCTGCACAAAAGTAAATATACGGTGGTGGAGTCCCTTGGGCAGTCCACTCAGCCAATATCAGATCATTAGGAAGTCAACGAGTTTGCAACTTGATCTGACACCAGAATTTATTATCGAAGTACTTGCTGACATTGTGGATGGCAATAAGCACTTTAGGTGCCCTTGGTGGGGCAGCTTGAAATTTGATGTTGACATATTTGTGAGTGAGAAGTTTTTCTATGAATGCTTGATCATAGTGACAAAGACGTAGTTGTCCTCATCATGACTAAGCTTAATCTTTTTCTCCGGGTTGTCTAATCTGCCTTCATCATCTAATTTGCTAACACATTCCATAAGTCACTTCTAGTTTTAAGCTGCTTGAAGTGGGAGAGTCAGTCCATTTCACTTGGATCAGGAAACCCGCCTCTATTGCATATGACGGTAAAAACGATGAATTGACGATACAGGTGAATAGGGGAGTCGAGGAAGGCACATTCACCTCTCTTGACACAGGCAATATGGGTGAAAGTGGCAAGCAGGTCGTATAGTGCCTCTCTCAGGCTCATTCACTGGGCTGGACTTCTCTGAAGACAGTTAACAAACAATGCAATAATCATGTAAATCGTTACTCCAAACCTGTAGCACTTAACACTTCTTGCACACATGTGGTGGGAGGACAAACGAATTTCTGTTGGTTCACAAATAAATCAGCACAAACTTACTATTGTTTATAGGTGAACTTCTGGCCTGTCACACTTAAATCACCACCATCAGATGTAGACCAAAATAAATGTGAACTTTGCCAGATGGACTATTGTCACACCCTGCGTCATTATGTACTGGAATGCTATAAAATTAATAAATTCAGAGACAACTCACTGAAAAATGTTCAAAATATGTCAAAGTATTTTCTCCACAGTGGTATATTACATATTAAGTATACTCTGACCATGTTTACAGTTGCAGAGAAGTAAAGGGTCATGGGTGGCCCGTAGCCTGGTGGCAAATGCTCTCGCTTCACACAGTGAGTGTCGGTTCGATTTCCGGTAAAGTGTGGAAATATTAGGCGTGTTTCCTTACACCGGATGTTTATGTTCACCCATCAGTAAAATTGGTACCTGGGTGTTAGTCGACTGGTGTGGGTCGCATCCTGGGACAAAATTGACCTAATTTACCTGAAATTCTCTGCATAATAAGCGACTTTCTATATAACAGTATGTCATTGATGTCAGCTAGGACTGTATACCTTGTAGATGTAGAAATAAAGATATATTATTATTATAAATATTTTACATTATCAATTACAAAAATAATAATAATCACAATAATGACATCAAAAGTAATAGTAACAACAATAATAGTATTAATGTTAATTTCTGAAGCTTCTTATCAAAAATTTATATATCACATGTGACCAATTTAATCGCGGTGGGGGGGGGGGTATTTTATTACACTATCAATGATCAAGCCATGACCAGCTCTCTGGGATCAATGTTTTTCCAGGTTCTCTATGATCAAGCCATGACCAGCTCTCTGGGATCAATGTTTTTCCAGGTTCTCTATGATCAAGCCATGACCAGCTCTCTGGGATCAATGTTTTTCCAGGTTCTCTATGATCAAGCCATGACCAGCTCTCTGGGATCAGTGTTTTTCCAGGTTCTCTATGATCAAGCCATGACCAGCTCTCTGGGATCAATGTTTTCCAGGTTCTCTATGATCAAGCCATGACCAGCTCTCTGGGATCAATGTTTTCCAGGTTCTCTATGATCAAGCCATGACCAGCTCTCTGGGATCAATGTTTTCAGGTTCTCTATGATCAAGCCATGACCAGCTCTCTGGGATCAATGTTTTCCAGGTTCTCTATGATCAAGCCATGACCAGCTCTCTGGGATCAGTGTTTTTCCAGGTTCTCTATGATCAAGCCATGACCAGCTCTCTGGGATCAATGTTTTTCCAGGTTCTCTATGATCAAGCCATGACCAGCTCTCTGGGATCAATGTTTTCCAGGTTCTCTATGATCAAGCCATGACCAGCTCTCTGGGATCAGTGTTTTCCAGGTTCTCTATGATCAAGCCATGACCAGCTCTCTGGGATCAGTGTTTTCCAGGTTCTCTATGATCAAGCCATGACCAGCTCTCTGGGATCAATGTTTTTTCCAGGTTCTCTATGATCAAGCCATGACCAGCTCTCTGGGATCAATGTTTTCAGGTTCTCTATGATCAAGCCATGACCAGCTCTCTGGGATCAGTGTTTTCAGGTTCTCTATGATCAAGCCATGACCAGCTCTCTGGGATCAGTGTTTTTCCAGGTTCTCTATGGGTTTGGGGAGTGTTTCATGCGTCTCCTCAGACCTCCATCTCCTTGAATCATGTTTTATTTGATATGTGAAATTCAATTTTTATATACTTAGTGTGTTACTGAAATGGGGAGGTCGATGTCCTTAGAAACACTTAATTTTTACTCCAATGTAGACCTTATGTGTCTTACACATAAGATTCTGTATAAGCTGTAATTGTGTTACAGCTCTAGGTCGCTCAAGGTGCAAATTACCTAAGGTAACCTGAGCATAGGATAACCCAAAAAAATCAAAGTGTCTTATTTCCATCAGAATTAAGCAACTTATGTGGTATTTAGCTGGCTCTTGGGCCAGGTATATGGAGAAACACATCGCTCAAAACAAGAGGTGAATCAGTACACTATATACGTTTCTACAATTTATTCAGGAATTAAAAGAAATATTATTATATACAACAATGGTAAAAAACATACATGAAATACAATTTTTAATATGCAAGGCTTCGTCAACAATATACAATTTTATGCAACAAAAACATACATCACAACTTCGTCCTTTGGGAAAATTTCAGGGTGACCAGCGCTTATTCTTACGACCCACCCCATTATTTTTTCTGTATATCTTGAATCTCTGGGCGTTTTGCATGCCATTGCCAGAGGCATACTGAAGGAAGGAGGAGGTGGCTGCATTACAGTAGGGGGGTAATATTAAGGGGTGACAAGGGTTAAACATGGACCCCATGTCTTGTTTCAATAATTTTAAATGTTTTTCCTCACCACCTTTAATGGCATTAAAATCAGCCTCTGTAATAGTATTCCCCAATATTTCCTCATTGTGAAAGAACACATTTCTTTCCAACATTTTCAATTCCGATGGGGATAAATGATTGAGCAGTTTAATATACCCCAAATTAAGTGGGTTCGACGAATCAAGTGGGTTCGACGAATCAAGTGGGTTCGATTCAATAAGTTGTTCTTTAAGGTATAAACTCACAGACTTAAATATTAGTTATATAAGGTGAGTGAAAGCTAGAGGAATGAATCAATACATTAAAACATTTTTATTAATTTTATTGATACAAGAACAATGATAAAACATTCAATAAATGAGTGCAAATATCAGTGTAAATAACATTCATAAATAGCAGTATTAAAAAAATGATCAGTGATCGTGAGTCTGGGAAGAATAATGTTGTGAAAAAACTTAAATATTGAGAAGAATGTAAAAAAAAAATGAGATAAGCCAAGTGACCTCACTGTGTGCAGTGTCCCCTCACCACCTATCCTCCCCACCTAGTGTGCAGTGTCCCCTCCTCACCATATCCTCCCCACCCAGTGTGCAGTGTCCCCTCACTCTCACCACCTATCCTCCCCACCTAGTGTGCAGTGTCCCCTCACTCTCACCACCTATCCTCCCCACCCAGTGTGCAGTGTCCCCTCACTCTCACCACCTATCCTCCCCACCCAGTGTGCAGTGTCCCCTCACTCTCACCACCTATCCTCCCCACCCAGTGTGCATTGTCCCCTCACTCTCACCACCTATCCTCCCCACCCAGTGTGCAGTGTCCCCTCACTCTCACCTATCCTCCCCACCCAGTGTGCAGTGTCCCTCACTCTCACTACCTATCCTCCCCACCCAGTGTGAAGTGTCCCTCACTCTCTCCATCTTATCCCTGCTGGGAAGTCACACGGGTCGAGTTCCGTCATAATTGTTTCCTTGATAGTGGCAGAGGGAAGAGAGCGTGGAAAATAGGCGTGTGCAACCATAAAGTGCATATACTCATTTAAACAAACATGAAAGATTCATCAGCAACCACAAAAAAAAAATGTGGATTATAGTGTCAAGTGGAGCGGGCCCAGAATAACGGCTGTTACGGTGGGAATAGGCCTAACCTACTAGCGAATTATTCAAAAGACAAGACAGATTAGGTAAGACCCTTGCGGGTGAAAATGGGAAGTGGGTAAAGTTAAGAAATAGGTGGTTGAGAGGATGAGATATTTAGTAGGAGAGATAGTAGCAGGGCTAGGCAGATAGTGATTCAGGATGGTGCAGGTTATGCGACTTGGACACGGCATGGGAGTTTTAATGGCCCGGGCGGCATAGCTAAGACACTGCAAGGTACCAGGGCTGTTCTCTTTTATTATTAAGAAACAAATTAAAATAAAAGCAATCCCTGTAAAGACAGGGATGCAGCTATGTTAGCTGTTTTTAGTGAACATGGGGTTTGGGGCAGGAGCTAGGAGCGAGTAGAATAGGTTATGTGAGTTGTTGGGTCTGCGGATATTGTCATCAAGGTATGTGGTACAGTGGTCATGTCTGGTCTCAAGTCTGTCTATTTGTTTTTTCGCTGAGTGTCTTCCAGTACACGTTCAGGGCTGGATCTTTGCCTGGATGTAGATGGATTCACTCGTGAGGAAGTCATCCCATCTGGTGTTAATTAAACGCCCAGCGTAGAGCTCTGTTCTGAATGCCCTGTAGTTTTAGTTTATTGGTCTTAGCAGCTAGGGATAGGGCTAGAGGGCAGTAGGTTAGGAGTGGTCGTATGAGGGTTTTATATAGGTGGAGTTTGGTGCGAATGGAAGCTCGTTTTAGTTTGAATAACCCTTGAAGGGCTTTTGCGGCTATTGCATGGTTTGTGCTAATGTGACGATGTATTCTGAGGCTGTAGTCAAGGGTGACTCCCAGGACTGAGGTTGTCATTGTCCTAGGGAGGTAAGTGCGGGTTTCTGCTGTTCTAAGTTCTATTCTTGGGGGAGTGTCTCTTCTTCTGTAGTTGAAGTATGTTATGTTGGATTTTGTGGCGTTTGTTTTAATTCTCCATTTCTGTTCGCAGTATGAGATTCTGTCTACTTCGTCTTGTGTTCTGCTTGCTAGGTGTTCTATGTTGTGGGTGATGAAGTGGGTTATGTCATCTTCATATGCAAGTGTGATGGAGTCATCATGTGCTGGTGTTGGGATGTCATTGGTATAAAGTATGTACAGTGTGGGGGAGAGGACAGAGCCTTGTGGGACACCTGCATGTAGTGGGAAGTAATCTGAATGGCAACCTTGGAATCTGATTCTCATCGTTCTATCGTCTAAGAAACTGCACAGAGTTTTTTTCTTTGTAGGAAGTTGAAGTTAGTGCATAGTTATTGCTTCGGGCCATTGTGCCATACTGTGTCGAAGGCTTTCTACATCTTTGCTACTAGGGGGTGTATTTTTCTCTGCTGTGTTGATGTAAATGTAGTTCCGGATGATGTTTAGGGCATCTTGAGTGGAGCGTCTAGCTCTGAAGCCCGTGTCCTTCAGAGAGGGAGGGGAGTTGTGTTCGAGGTGTCTCCTGAGTCTTTAGTTGATGAGTCTTTCGTAGAGGTTTGCCAAGGACTCGAGTAGACTAATGGGACAATAGTTTTTGGGGTCTGTGTGGTCTTTTGGTTTTGGATGAAAGTTGCTGTGGCTGCTTTGAAGGGAAGTATCCTGAAGCTAAGGAAGCATTGAGGAGGTTTGTGTAGGCTGAGATGATTGGAGTTGGGTAGGTGTTTAAGTATGAGGTGGTTTTAAGCCAGAGGCTCAGGGGGCTTTTGGAGGAGTGTTTTGAGGAGTTGTTTATATCAGAATTGGTGAAAGGGGTATCCAACTCTTGAGTGGAGGTGAGGGTGTGTCAAGGTGGATAATCCTGTCAGGCAGCCCATCTGCTGTAGGTTTCACTTGGTTCCATTGGTCAACTTGCTGAGTATGTAGTATGGCATTTGGGTGTGGGGGAGGTGAGGTGAAAGATGTTCTCCCATATGTGTTTAAAGATGTTGGTTGCTGTCTGTGGGTCAGTGATGTGTGTGTTGTCGTGGGTGAAGGTGTTTGAATTTGCTGCTAGTGATGGTGCCTCGTACTTTCCTAATAAAGAAGGTCCAGAAAGGCTTTGGGATCTTTTATCCTTTGCTCTTCTTCCTTGTGGATAAGTTGGTCCCAGTGTGAGCCGTGGTCGAGTTCAAGGCTTCGTAGTATGTTGTTTTGGAGATCTTGTCTGACTTGGGCGAATCTATGTGTGTGTTTTGGAGGAAGCGGTTCTGGTAGCATGAGTAGTCTTTTGGTTCTGATGGAAGGCTTGAAGGAGTATCGCATGAGTATGTGTTTTGGGAACAGCTGTGTTTGTTGCCTGTGCGATTGTTCTTGTATATGTTGAGTTGTGTGTCTATATGCGGATACTGGTTTATTGCTGGTCATGGGTGAGGTTGACATTGTAAATATGTTGTTGAAAAGCACTTCCCAGTTGGCTCTCTTGAATGCGAATGTGGAGTGTGACGGGAATAAGTATTGGGTTTGATGAGATGTGTAAGATGATTGGGATGTGGTCAGAGCCAATGGTCGGCCTAAGGGCGATGTGAAGATTGTTGGAAGAGTGAGCTGGCTCTGTTTGCGAGAATATGCATACCCTCTTGGTGTCCATAGAAGGTATTGAATTGTAGGCCCAGGTGAAGCAGGTGTTTTTATTTGAAGTTGTGCCTATTTGGTTGTTGGTGTTGTGGTGAAATGTGGTGTGTCTTGCGTTCATGTCTGCTAGGAGGTGAGTTGTGGTGTTTGTGTGGTTGAAGACTGTGGTGAGATCATGTATGTTAAGATCTGTGTTGGGTCTTGCATATGTGGTGAAGAATATGAATGGACCTATGTGTGTGTGTAATCCTAACAGCTAGGCAGTGTTTGTGTGTGAATGTAAGTGGTAGGAAGTCGTGTTTAAGGTGGGTTGACGAGGATCGCAACCCCATCTTGTGGGGTATGGGGAAAATGTTGTGTGATATCCATAGTGTCCTGATGTTTTGTGGTGCTTGGTGGCTGGTACTATTTAGCAGTAATACATCTGGTCTTTGTTTCAATGAAGTTCAGCTATCATGTGTCTTATGGGAAGTAATATCTTACGTTGAGGTTGGATTACTTTGAATGTTCTTGAAAAGAGGTCGGTGTCAGCAGTGTTTGAGGTAGTTGGATGTGATTGGTTGGGTACAGCTGTGTTGATGTTTGTGGGGAGCTAGAGCGGGCAGCAGTGTTGGAAGTTAGTTGTAGGTGTTTGGTTTGGTAGCAGTGTTACGATGTTTGTGAGGGAGCTGGGGCGGACACCAAAGGGAGTCAGCTACCTGACTGGAGCTTGAAAATGTGTTCTCGGGGACGTTTCCTGAAGGGAGGAACGAAATTCGGATCTTTTCTGCATTTGTGCAAGTTCTCTGGTTTGTCTTTTTCCATTGTTGGGAATGCCTTTGGATTTTGTGGTTTCCTTCTGTGGGTGTTGTGGGTCTGCTGTGCCGTTCCCTAGAATTCATAATATTACTACACTGGGACTTCACTGTTTTCCCCAAAACCCATACCACTAATTTTGCTAGTTTAAAACCCCTAGCAGCTCCCTCCCACCCACAGTTACCAGTACCCCACATCAGACCTAGATAAGTGAACCCCATCCCTACAGCGTACATGTCATTTCTGCCAGTAGATGTTACTGCATTTCCTTACAGTGTATTTGTCCAGCCAGCAATTGACACCAATTGCCCTGGACAACCATTCATTCAACTCCTCTCCTTGGCAAAATACACATGACCGAGGGTTCCCACCCTTCTTCCTAATTATGTCTATTGCTGACCTATACTAGTCAGGTCCTCACTCCCAATCTGCCAACTTCAGTTGCCTCCAGCACTGAGACAGATAATAGGATTGCTCCCATTACACTCTCATGATGTCGTCCAGACATTCAACGCAATATCCTCCATCCCAGCCCCAGGAAAGCAAACCCTCAGTCTCTACTTCTATCTTTCAAGCAGAAGGCAATATCCATGTACCCTAATCTGACTATCCCCAACAAGAACAATGTTCTTACCTTCCTTGATGTCGTTCAGTAGTGATGTTCCCAGTAGTCGACTCACATTCATCAGGTAGCACGGAGAATTGGTTCGATGTTTCCACAACAGTTTCCTGGATCTTCGTTGATTCTACCTCTCCATCCGTCCTCTTGAACCTTAACTTTGTCCCATGCATTCAGCCACTGTCAGGTTCCTTTCTTGGCGAGGATTCTGTAAGGAGAGTTACTACGAATCTCTTGTTTTCCTCAGTCAGTTGCTGTATCTCAAACTTAGCTACCCTCAGTTCTTCCCAACTAGCTGCTGGTAGAGTAGTTCAAGAGAGCACACAAGACACGTCTTCACAGGTCCTGAAGTACAGGTCTGAGTGTGTTCTCAGTCTCGTTGGCAGCACTATCTGCTGACTTAGGGTGTGTTTGTTGCAGAAATTCAGCAGCTCATGTGTGTGTGACTTCATCTGAGCTGCCACAGGGATTATTTCTGCTGATATTATTTACTATATTCTTCCATATTCTATATTCTTCCCCAGCCATAGCCCCTAATACAGATGTCGTAGAGGAGTCCTCTTCCGAAAAATGTTGGCCTGTTAACGAATGGTGGTGTTTCTGGTTTGGCTATGGAGGACTATCATTTTAAAGGGATGTATCGGATGAAAATTTAGACATCCGTGGATCCCGGATGTGTATCGGATGTCTTACTTATTTTGCGGATGCGGATTTTGCAACACAGATACTGGCAGCAATTCCCAAATCAGGATCTCTTTTTTCCCATTCTCTTCCACTCCCGCAAACTGTCTTCACTTAGAACATAAGAAAGGAGGAACACTGCAGCAGGCCTGTTGGGCCCATACTAGCCAAGTCCTTCACAACCCACCCCACTAACAGAGCTACCCAAAAAAAAAGCTTTGATAATTCTATTTACTCATGTGCAATTCCCCCAAATCCAACCCCTCTCACTCATGAATTTACCCAACCTAAATTTAAAACTACCCAAGGTCCTAGCTTCAATAACCCTACTAGGCAGACTGTTCCACTCATCCAACTACCCTAATTCCAAACCAATACTTTCCTATATCCTTTCTAAATCTAAACTTATCTAACTTGAATCCATTATTGCGGGTTCTCTCTTGGAAGATACCCTCAAGACCTTATTTATATCCCCTTTGTTAATACCCATTTCCACTTGTATACCTCGATCATGTCTCCCCTCATTCTACGTCTTACAAGTGGAAGATGGCTAATGTAATTCCTATTTTTAAAGCAGGGGACAAGTCACTACCGTCAAATTACCGCCCAATAAGCCTGACCTCAATTGTAGGCAAATTACTAGAGTCAATTATAGCTGATATTATTAGAAGCCATCTAGATAACCATAATTTGATTAATGATACCCAGCATGGATTCACGAGGCCGTTCCTGCCTATCTAATTTATTAACCTTCTTCAGTAAAGCTTTTGAGGCTGTTGATCACGATAAAGAATTCGATATTGTTTATTTAGACTTTAGTAAGGCTTTTGATAGAGTACCGCACCAGAGACTGTTAAAGAAAGTGGCAGCTCATGGCATTGGGGGAAAAGTGCTGTCATGGATCGAGTCATGGCTCACCAATAGGAAGCAGAGAGTGTGCATAAATGGGGTTAAATCCGAATGGGGACTTGTAACAAGTGGTGTTCCACAGGGATCAGTCTTAGGCCCATTGTTATTTATAATATATATCAATGACCTTGACAGAGGGATTACTAGTGATATGAGCAAATTCGCCGACGACACGAAGATAGGTAGGATAATTGATTCAAACATAGATGTCATAGAACTTCAGGAAGATTTAGACAAACTTAATTCGTGGTCAGAAAAGTGGCAGATGCAGTTCAATGTAGATAAATGCAAGGTTCTGAAGCTCAGGAGTGTCCATAACAAGCACTTTCTGCCAGCAATGCATATTAAATTCTAGTGTCATTTTCTCTAAGAAAATTTGTTTTCCAGTTACATACAATTTATTTAATGTATTTCCACTTTGCATTGATTTGTTATTTCTCATCTAGTACTTGTGTTTGAATTCCAGTAGAGAGATCACTTTGCAGTTAATCCATACAGTATTCATATTGCCTTTGATTGCAATTTGTAAAGTAATTACTTAAATTTTTGCAGTCAAAATTCAGTGAGTTTTACCTTCTTATGCAGTGTACATTAGTTGTTTTAACCCCTTTTCTGCATCTAATTCAATGACTTCTTAATTCAATTTTAACTAATTGTGTACTGTGAAGATTTTATCATTCTCATTTTTACCTGAATTAGTCTTTGTGCAATTTTCTTTGCAAGTATGTCTTACTTACCTCAAAGTAGTGTAGCTAATGACGGCATTCAGTCCTTAGTGTCAAACAATTCCTGCTGAAATTCATAATAGTCATTTACCGAATGCTAGACCTACCCAGCCACAGAGTCAATATAGTTTCCTTCGTGATCCTGATGCTTTACCTCTGTTCAATGGCCATGAAAAACACCTCGATGCATGGTTTGCCGCTGTACGTTCACGGGCATCTGCTCTCTCAAAGGTCCTCCTTCTGAGAATCCCTTATCCGCCTTGAGACTGAAGCGCTACACAGGTCTCCTGCTGCAAGCCATATTGTTGACCTCCTTGCAATGCAGGATTTCAAAGACCTTACTACGTGGTCAGAGTATGAAGAAACGATTCGTTCTTTTCTAGTGCCACAAGCACCGACGACTCTTATAAAGTTCTCCGTGAACTAGTTAATGCGACAATAATGCCTGGTGAGCCCTTGAGTTCCTTTGCATCTCGATTAGATACTCTCTTCATGTCCTTTGTCAATACCGTTAAGTCCTCTACCTTTGCACCTGAACCAGCTAAGAGTATGCACATATATTTGCTAAAATAGCTGCCTTTGGAGTAGTCAAAGAGATGTTGCCACGTGCTGCTATATGTGCTTATGATGCAGATCCTCCAAACGCAGAGATGAAACTACTTAAGTTTTTGGTCATGCTCGTTCATTGTCCCCAAGGCACTTTTCCATGTGTTCAGGCTAACTATGTAACTCTACCTCACGCCAGCACAGCCCCTCGTTTGTGCCACAGCACCCGAGCAGAATAAACCGGCACCGAAATCAGTCAAAGCTAGTGCCCCAAGCCAGTATAAATCCGTAGTGTCTATAGTAAATTTAGTTCTCATAGCCAGAGAATTTGTTATAACTGCGGTTACCGTGGACATATCGCAGTTAATTGTCCTGACAGTACCATCCAGTAGGCATAGCAGGCGGACACAGGCAAGGCTCTCAGCACCCATATATTCCAACGCCTCATTAAACGCTACCAAAAACCAAGCTCATCGTCTCTTAATATTACCAAATCTATGAAAAGAACCCCACAACACAAATGGTTAAATAACGTAGAACTTAGCCATACAGATTGCGAGAAGGACTTGGGGGTGATGGTAAGCGTAACCTTAAACCAAGACAGCAATGCCTAAGCGTGGAAATAAATGGTATAAAAATACCGACACAATGGAAAAATAAACACATAAGCAGTATAATGTGATCCTATTGACAACGTTTCACCCACGCAGGGGAACTATCGAGATCACGCTGAATGCTTTCTAACGAATTTATATCCATTCTGTAAAATGGAGACCAGAACTGAGCTTGCTTAATCTAGGTGAGGCCTTACTAACGATGTATAAAGCTGTAGAATAACCACTGGACTTCTGTTGCTTACATTTCTTGATATAAATTCCAGTAATCTATTTGCCTTATTACGTATGCTTATGCATTGCTGTCTTGGTTTAAGGTTGCTGCTACCATAACCCCAAGTCCTTTTCGCAATCTGTATGGCTAAGTTCTACATTATTTGAATAGACTGATGCAGTGGTCGGAGAAGTGGCAGATGCAGTTTAATATAGACAAATGCAAAGTTCTAAATATTGGACAGGACAATAACCATGCCACATATAAACTAAATAATGTAGATCTTAATACTACTGATTGCGAAAAGGATTTAGGAGTTCTGGTTAGCAGTAATCTAAAACCAGGACAGCAGTGCATAAGTGTTCGCAATAAAGCAAACAGAATCCTTGGCTTCATATCAAGAAGCATAAATAATAGGAGTCCTCAGGTTGTTCTTCAACTCTATATATCCTTGGTTAGGCCTCATCTAGATTATGCTGCACAGTTTTGGTCACCGTATTACAGAATGGATATAAATGCTCTGGAAAACGTACAAGGAGGGTGACTAAGTTGATTCCATGTATCAGAAATCTTCCCTATGAGGATAGACTGAGGGCCCTGAATCTGCACTCTCTAGAAAGGCGTAGAATTAGGGGGGATATGATTGAGGTGTATAAATGGAAAACAGGAATAAATAAAGGTGATGTAAATAGCGTGCTAAAAATATCTAGTATTGACAGGACTCGCAGCAATGGCTTAAAGTTGGATAAATTCAGATTCAGGAAGGATATAGGAAAGCATTGGTTTGGTAATAGAGTTGTCGATGAGTGGAACAAACTCCAGTACAGTTATAGAGGCTAAAACGTTGTGTAGTTTTAAAAATAGGCTAGATAAATATATGAGTGGGTGCGGGTGGGTGTGAGTGGGACCTGACTGGTTTGTGCTACTAGGTCAGATGCCGTGCTCCTTCCTTAAGTGAATGTAACCTGACCTGGCTGGGTCAGGGCATTTTATAAGCCGGCGGGGAGACTTGGACCTGCCTCACATGGGCCAGTAGGCCTGCTGCAGTGTTCTCTTTCTTATGTTCTTATGTTCTTAACAACAACTCAGGTCAGCTCACCGTCAGTGATAAGGAAATGTGTAGAATTTTTAACACTTACTTCCTCTCAGTTTTTACACAGGAAGATACTAGCGATATTCCAGAAATAATAAATTATGTAGACCAGGACGATAGTAAACTATGCACGATCAGGGTCACAAGTGACATGGTCCTTAGACAAATAGATAAATTAAAACCTAACAAATCCCCAGGCCCTGATGAACTGTATGCAAGGGTTCTAAAGGAATGTAAGAAGAGCTTAGCAAACCTATGGCTAATCTTTTCAACATATCACTGCAAACTGGCATGGTGCCAGATAAGTGGAAAATTGCAAATGTAATACCTATTTTCAAAGCAGGAGACAGGTCCTTAGCTTCGAACTATAGACCAATAAGCCTAACCTCCATAGTGGGAAAATTTATGGAATCAATAATTGCCGAGGCAATTCGCAGCCATCTTGAAAAGCATAAATTAATCAACGAATCTCAGCACGGTTTTACAAAAGGGCGTTCCTGCCTTACAAATTTAATAACTTTTTCACTAAGGTATTTGAGGAGGTAGATCATGGTAATGAATATGATATTGTGTATATGGACTTCAGTAAGGCTTTTGATAGAGTCCCACATCAGAACTATTGAGGAAAATTAAGGCACACGGAATAGGAGAAATTTTTCCTGGATAGAGGCATGGTTGACAAATAGGCAGCAGAGAGTTTGCATAAATGGGGAGAAATCAGAGTGGGGAAGCGTCACAAGTGGTGTTCCACAGGGGTCAGTATTGGGCCCCTTGTTGTTCACAATCTACATAAACGACATAGATGAGGGAATAAATAGCGACATAAGCAAGTTTGCCGATGACACCAAAATAGGCCGTCCAATTCATTCAAATGAGGACATTAGAGCACTCCAGGAAGATTTGAATAGACTGATGCAGTGGTCGGAGAAGTGGCAGATGCAGTTTAATATAGATAAATGCAAAGTTCTAAATATTGGACAGGACAATAACCATGCCACATATAAACTAAATAATGTAGATCTTAATACTACTGATTGCGAAAAGGATTTAGGAGTTCTGGTTAGCAGTAATCTAAAACCAAAACAGCAGTGCATAAGTGTTCGCAATAAAGCAAACAGAATCCTTGGCTTCATATCAAGAAGCATAAATAATAGGAGTCCTCAGGTTGTTCGTCAACTCTATATATCCTTGGTTAGGCCTCATCTAGATTATGCTGCACAGTTTTGGTCACCGTATTACAGAATGGATATAAATGCTCTGGAAAATGTACAAAGGAGGATGACTAAGTTGATTCCATGTATCAGAAATCTTCCCTATGAGGATAGACTGAGGGCCCTGAATCTGCACTCTCTAGAAAGGCGTAGAATTAGGGGGGATATGATTGAGGTATATAAATGGAAAACAGGAATAAATAAAGGGGATGTAAATAGCGTGCTAAAAATATCTTGTATTGACAGGACTCGAAGCAATGGCTTTAAGTTGGATAAATTCAGATTCAGAAGGGATATAGGAAAGCATTGGTTTGGTAATAGAGTTGTCGATGAGTGGAACAAACTCCCTAGTACAGTTATAGAGGCTAAAACGTTGTGTAGTTTTAAAAATAGGCTAGATAAATATATGAGTGGGTGCGGGTGGGTGTGAGTTGTACCTGACTAGTTTGTGCTACTAGGTCAGATGCCGTGCTCCTTCCTTAAGTGAATGTAGCCTGACCTGGCTGGGTCGGGGCATTGGCTTAAGCCGGTGGGAGACTTGGACCTGCCTCGCATGGGCCAGTAGGCCTGCTGCAGTGTTCCTTCTTTCTTATGTTCTTATGTTCTTATGGTAAACTATGCCCTAAATGAAACATGTTGGGAAGATATCTTAAATTACATGGACTCTAACCAGTGCTGAAGTATGTTCAAGGCATATTCCCCTAAGAAAAAAAGAAGAGAAGTAAACTGGAGAGAGAGAGACGCTCCCTCTACAGAAGACGAAGAATCACTTAGCTCCTCAAGAATGCCAGATTATCTGATACACGGAAGGAAGCGCTAACCAGGGAAGTGGAAAATACTGTGCTAAAATTAAAGTACTCATACAGGATCCAGGAGAGACAAGAGGAGTTAAAAGCGATTAGTGAAATTGAAAGAAATTCGAAATATTTCTTTTAATATGCCAAAAACAAGGCAAAAACGACTAATCAGTCTAAAGATAGACAGTTCAAATAATTTTTTCATGAATGAGCATCAAAACCCTGACAATGTATGCCAAATTTCTGACATAACCCTAACTCCTCTAGACTTTGAGAAAACCATCGACGACATGCCCATGCACTCAGCCCCAGGCCCAGACTCTTGGAACTCTGTGTTCATTAAGAACTGCAAGAAACCCCTCTCACAGGCCCTAAGTATGCAATGGAGAAGGAGCTTAGACACAGGTGAGATTCCACAGTCACTAAAAACAACGGATATAGCCCCACTCCATAAAGGTGGCAGCAAAGCAGTAGCTAAGAACTATAGAGCAATAGCTTTAACGTCCCATATCTTAAAAAATCTTTGAAAGAGTTCTGAGAAGCAGGATAGCAAACCTTTGATATACCTTTGAAGAGTTTCGAGAGTTTCTCTACTCTCTGAGCCCGACCATGGGCCAGGCTCGTCTGGTGCTAGGACTACCAGAAATTGTACAATCCAGGGCAACATAATTTCTGAGCAGGTCGCTCCTGCCTCTCGCAACTACTGGACCACTATGATATTTTCTTCGATGCTCTGGAAAACAAACGATGCAGATGTAGTATACACAGATTTTGCAAAAGACATTGACAAGTGCGACCATGGTGTAATAGCACACAAAATGCGTGCTAAAGGGATAACTGGCAAATTAGGCAGATGGATTTTCAACTTTCTAACCAATCGAACATGATGCTGCCATTTGAAGAGTTCTGTCCCACAAGGCACAGTACTCGCCCCTATCTTGTTCCTCATTCTGCCAGACTATCCTATGAAGATTTATTCACAATGTTGCATAGTTGGTACAAAAACTAGGATGGTTAAGAACAATTTGTAAGAGTATCTCCGTACCGGGTAGCACCTTCGGCTGCCAGATACTGCTTTATTAGTGTGACAGGCCAAGAGAAAATTTGTCAGTCATTCCAATACACGTATGCCAGAAGTGTTAAGTGCTACAGGTTTGGAGTAACGATTTGCATGAATATTGCAGTTTCTTATTATGTTTGATATTATGTAAGAAACTTCAAGCTATCGGCATACATTCCATAGAATCAGAACCCCTGCCGATAGCATGTGGAGTTCCCCAAGGTAGTATTCTGGGTCTCTTATTATTTCTGTTATGTAAATGACATGCCCACCAGTGTCAAGTGCAAACTCCTACTGTATGCGGATGACAGTGCTCTCTTAGCGTCAGGTAAAGACCCACAAGATATAGCTAATGTAATAACACTGGAACTGGAGTCCTGCAGCAAATGGTTAGTAGACAACAAACAATCGTTACACCTCGGGAATACAGAAGCCATACTCTTTGGCACGAAACATAAACTGAGAAGGGTAAATAATTTTAATGTCTGGTGTAATGGGGAATCCATCACTTCAGTTTCATCAGTAAAATATCTGGGAATCCCCTTTGACCCATGCATGTCAGGAGAACTGATAGGTAACAGTGTAGTAAAGAAAGCGAATGCCAGACTGAAGTTCTTCTACAGACAAGCACAATGTCTACCTACTGAGGCTCGCAGGACCCTATGTCTAGCCCTTATACAACGTCATATGAACTACGCTTGCTCTTCATGGTACTCTGCCTTGACAAAAAAACTGAAAGATAGACTGCAAATCACCCAAAACAAAATGGTAAGATTCATCCTGGACCTGGGACAAAGAGAACATGTAGGCCAGGATGAATTACAACAATTGGATATGCTGAATGTTGAAGACAGAGTAAAACAACTAAAGTTAAATCAATATTATAAAATTGCTCACAAACAGTGTCCAGAACATAAGAAAGGAGGAACACTGCAGCAGGCCTGTTGGCCAATACTAGGCAGGTCCTTCACATTCCATCCCACTAATAGAATATTTGTTCAACCCAATCTTCAATGCTACCCAAGAAATAAGCTTTGATAATTCTATTAACTCATGTGCAATTCATATGAACATAAGAACATAAGAAGGGAGGAACACTGCAGCAGGCCTGTTGGCCCATACTAGACAAGTCCTTCACATTCCATCCCACTAACAAAATATTTGTTCAACAGAATCTTCAATGATACCCAAGACATAAGCTTTGATAATTCTATTTACTCATGTGCAATTCCCACTCAAATCCAGCCCCTCTCACTCAAGAATTTATCCAACCTAAATTTGAAACTACCCAAGGTCCTTGCTTCAATAACCCTACTAGGCAGACTGTTATAACCCCTCTCACTCATGCAGGCCTCCTACATAGTAGGAGGCCTGCATACTGGCAGCCCAAAAGTGATGGTAGCAGTGATATATAACCTGCCACCAAACAGCAGAAGGCCAAGACAGGAATATGACGAGAACAACAGTGATGGTGGAGTCCTTAATTACGATAATGACGAAAACAATATCTGTGTCGATAACTATAGGGAACATCATGCCGAGGGTAGAGGTGTCTATGATGATAGTAATGGTGATGAGTGTAGTGTAAGTGGTGGTGCCGAGTGTGGTGATGATATCCAGGTTGATGTTAAATGTAATAGTGCTGATAAATGTAGTGAATATAATGAGGGTAGTGGTGTCGGTGATGATAGTTATGGTGATGCGTGTAATGATAGTGGAGAAGGGTATCCCACCTGTCGTACATTCACAGATAAACAGCGCTGTGCTCTATGTAAACAAAGACTCCCACGAGGCCTCAAAACTGGAAGTGCACTTAAGAAACTCATGGAGCACAGTAACACTGCTGATATTGATAATGTCTGCTGTTTATATGATTTTTTTTCATTACGCTGAGAAACTAAGCAGTATCCTAGGACTTCTATAATGGAACAAAACTAGTATAAACTTTCTATTTTAAGCTGGAATATTGCATCACCTTGAAAAAAGATTTCCTGACCTTCACCATAAAGTAACTACTGAACCCATTGATGTTGTGTGTCTACAAAAGTGCAGAGTCCCTTAAAAGTCTCAACCCCCTAAATTGCCCTCATTTGTTACATATAACCTCAAATCTAATAACTCCTGTGTTTTATATATTAAAAAATCTCTTCCCCATCAACTTGCAAATAAGAAAACGGAGGGACTTTATACCATGGCGTTAGGATTTATATTGGGAACTCTGCTCTCAACATATTTAACTTGTATGCTCCTGCTAATAAGTTTAATTATTTGGAGCTACCAATTTTTGTTCAGTCTGAACCTACTCTTATTATTGGAGATTATAATGCAAGACACAAAAGCATTGGAAACTCACAGTTTGGTAATCGTAATGGTAAACAACTGTTGTCACTGTTAAATAGTCATGATAATGTGCAAATTGTAGGTGACCTTGAACCCACACGTATTTGTGGAGGTGTCCTTGATATGTGTATTGGCTTTAACGTTACTTTTGCCAGCTGTGAGTCTTCCATTGTAACAGATACATCATCAGATCATTTCCCAAGATTAACTACGGTAATACGATCCTCCCTGGTGAGATATTCAAACAAATGCTTTCATGTTCCTCTTGATCAGCATGATGAATTTGAGGCCTTTAGCAATGACCTTGTACGAAATATTCAGAATTACTTAGAATTGCCATAGAAACCTCCTGGTACTCCAAGCCCAACTAACTTCCATAATAATCATATATCCTTTAAGAATCATACCTATTACAATGATCCTAAACTTCGAACATTGAAACATACTGCTCACAGACTAGGCCTAGCCTATAAAAAATATCGTACCCCGGAAATGCTGAAGCTCTTTCAAACTGTCCTTTCTGCATCCAAGGAGCGTATGACAGAGCTTTGGCAAACAGACTGGGAATAAGATAGGTCCCCTTAAAAATAACTTTGGGCATCTTACTGACAAGGAGAATGATATGTGCTCTATTTTTAATAATTATTTTCTCTCGGTTTTCACACAGGAAGACATTAATAATATCCCAGTAATTAATTTTTACAGAGGCCCAGAAGAAGATAAATTATGTAATATCACAGTCACTAGCGAAATGATTATGAAACAGCTGGACCGACTGAAACAAAATAAATCGCCGGGTCCTGATGAGCTTTTTGCAAGGGTTCTTAAGGAATGCAAAAAGGAACTCTGTGAACCAATATCTAACATTTTTAATTTATCTCTTCAAACAGGTGTAGTGTCTGATATGTGGAAGATGGCTAATGTAATTCCTATTTTCAAAGCAGGGGACAAGTCACTACCGTCTAACTACCGCCCAATAAGCCTGACCTCAATTGTAGGCAAATTACTAGAGTCAATTATAGCTGATATTATTAGAAGCCATCTAGATAACCATAATTTGATTAATGATACCCAGCATGGATTCACGAGGGGCCGTTCCTGCCTATCTAATTTATTAACCTTCTTCAGTAAAGCTTTTGAGGCTGTTGATCACGATAAAGAATTCGATATTGTATATTTAGACTTTAGTAAGGCTTTTGATAGAGTACCGCACCAGAGACTGTTAAAGAAAGTGGCAGCTCATGGCATTGGGGGAAAAGTGCTGTCATGGATCGAGTCATGGCTCACCAATAGGAAGCAGAGAGTGTGCATAAATGGGGTTAAATCCGAATGGGGACTTGTAACAAGTGGTGTTCCACAGGGATCAGTCTTAGGCCCATTGTTATTTATAATATATATCAATGACCTTGATGAGGAATTACTAGTGATATGAGCAAATTCGCCGACGACACGAAGATAGGTAGGATAATTGATTCAAACATAGATGTCATAGAACTTCAGGAAGATTTAGACAAACTTAATTCGTGGTCAGAAAAGTGGCAGATGCAGTTCAATGTAGATAAATGCAAGGTTCTGAAGCTCGGGAGTGTCCATAACCCAAGCACTTATAAGTTAAATAACGTAGAACTTAGCCATACAGATTGCGAGAAGGACTTGGGGTGATGGTAAGCAGCAACCTTAAACCAAGACAGCAATGCCTAAGCGTACGTAATAAGGCAAATAGATTACTGGGATATATATCAAGAAGTGTTAGCAACAGAAGTCCAGAGGTTATATTACAGCTTTATACATCATTAGTAAGGCCTCACCTAGATTACGCAGCTCAGTTCTGGTCTCCATATTACAGAATGGACATAAATTCGTTAGAAAACATTCAGCGTAGAATGACTAAATTAATACATAGCATTAGAAATCTTCCTTACGAAGAAAGATTGAAAACCCTAAAATTACATTCACTTGTAAGACGTAGAATGAGGGAGACATGATCGAGGTATACAAGTGGAAAATGGGTATTAACAAAGGGGATATAAATAAGGTCTTGAGGGTATCTCTCCAAGAGAGAACCCGCAATAATGGATTCAAGTTAGATAAGTTTAGATTTAGAAAGGATATAGGAAAGTATTGGTTTGGAAATAGGGTAGTTGATGAGTGGAACAGTCTGCCTAGTAGGGTTATTGAAGCTAGGACCTTGGGTAGTTTCAAATTTAGGTTGGATAAATTCATGAGTGAGAGGGTTGGATTTTGAGTGGACTCTGCGCATGAGTGGGTAGAATTGTCAAAGCTTATTTCTTGGGTAGCATTGAAGATTGGGTTGAGCAAATATTCTGTTAGTGGGACGGATTGTGAAGGACCTGCCTAGTATGGGCCAACAGGCCTGCTGCAGTGTTCCTCCTTTCTTATGTTCTTATGTTCTTATGGTCTAAATGCTCACACCTCACTTAGCCGGGCATGGAGGGATAAAAATAGAATTACGGATAACAGAACTGGTCAGATCGCCATCCTCATCCCTTACATAGGTCAAATGAGTTAGTCATTGCTTGGGCTGCTACATCTAGCTATGACAACCTTTCCAGTACCACACAGGAGAAATTAATGGACAAATATGATGGAAAGGAGAGGCTGATTTGTTTTATGCTCAGCCAGGAAGATGACTGTAACATTCCTTTCACAAACTTTGAGCTCAAAGCAGCACCAAATAAGGGCAACTCCGTCACCCAGGGTGGATGGTATTACAACTTACTCAGATTGCTATGTCAGGTACCAGGTAATCCTTTACTTGAATTATATAACATGTAACTAGGGAGCTCCTAAATCTTGGACCAACAGCCTCATCATTCCAATTGTAAAGACCAATCAACAAAATGCATTTCGCCCAAAATCTCTTACTTGATGCCTGTGTAAAACATTTAAGAGGATGATTCTAATTCGTCTCATGCACAGAATCAAACAGTTTCTATGTCCCCATTTGTATGGTTTCATGCATAGAAGGAGCGTGCATCATTGCATAACCACTTTTCTCACCCTGCACACTGACAGCTCATACACTACCTTCCTTGACCTTAACTCTGCTTTTGATGTAGCCAACCGACATGTAATCATTAGTGATCACATGTCGGCTGGTATATGTAGGAGGACAGCTTCTCCACTATCTGTCCAACAGAAAGTCTTCTGTGTTGTTCCAGGGGCATAGAAGTATAACTAAAGACTTTGAATTAGGAACCCCAAAAGATTAGCTTTGCTGATGATATAATGATTCACCAGATTCACCAACACCCAAAACATCCTTAACGTGTACTATCCTGGTGTCAGGACCTGGGCTTGATAATAACTACTGATAAAACAAAGATGCTCAACAGGCGTCCTCCTCGACAGAGAGGCGCAGTTCGCTAGATCCAGTTGCATGATGGGTCTCGACTAATATGTAACCAGATACAGGTATCTAGGCTTCGAGGTCCGATTACATGGACCTGTTGTAATGAGACTTTGTCGCCAATACAAAGAAAGGTCGAGAGCACTTAGAGAGCTGTGGCAGGTTTTCACCCCAGGTATGGTGCTAATATTAAAATTGTGAAAATGATAAATTTTGCTTATATTAGATCATTGGTTGATTATGCTGCGCCACTACTTGCTCTTGTGTCTGACTGGAAGCTTGGAGGGCTGGAAAAACTGCTGAATGAAGCTATGAGGATCATCCTAGGATGCCCTCGTACTGCCAAAAATTTTAAATATTAAATTTTAAATTTGAGTCAATATCCTTAGGCAAGCCCATTCAATCCCTTGCACAGAAGCCCTCCAAACTTTCCTCTGCAATTTTTTCTATTCATCCGTAGAAGTGTTCACTTCTCCAGATGGATCGAAAAAAAATGGAACTGACCTCTGCATGAACCAAATACATGATTTATGCCAAGTAAGGCAACAGCGGCACTTTCCTACTCCATGAGACATTTTACCCTATTCCAAACTACCGTCCCTCCTGTGATGTAGGTCAACTGAGGTCACAGGTTGACCTCACCAATCAGTGTAAATTGTCGCACTCCTTGCCTTGGCAGAGGTGTGGAAGTCTCCTGGCGCCTGCCGTCTCAGGTCTCATTGTTCGAGAAGTCTACCCTTTGAGTGATAACTGTAGGCATCAGGTCTTGACACACGTGGTATACGCCTCATGGGGAGGTGAACCCCAAAACCTGGGGTTATGGGGAAGATGCAGGCAGGACGATATAAGCTCTAGGAAACGGCTAGAGATTAGATTCTGGTGGATCTCTGGCCTGTGTGAATAGATCTGGGTACGAGATTCGAACAGAGCTGCTGCCTGTATGCAGAGCTCTGGGAGAGGACTGCTGGAGAGTCTCTGGAGGAGACTCTGTTGGAGACACTGGGCAGAGTACTGGCTTGGAGCAGTGTTCGTCCTGTGTAGGTCTTGGGATCTCTGGCTAGTCTGATTGAGTTCCCGAGGTGAACTGTCTCTCTGAACTTATTGTAAGTAAATATTCTGTTTCGTCAGATAAATTGTAACTTTCGTCTCACTGCTTATGTATGCTATCCCCATTTTGTCTAAATCCAACCAGGCTGTGACGGATATGTGGGGCAGAGGGCCTCCAGCAGCAACAGCCTGGTTGACCAGGCAAGCACCAGACGAGCCTGGCCCATGGCCGGGCTCAGAGAGTAAAGAAACTCTCGAAACTCTTCAAAGGTATATCAAAGGTGTTCTCCTGTTCCCAAATATATTATTGTACAATAACTTAATAATAAAGTGTGTTTGAGTAGAATAGTAATATTCACTGTCCAAGTTATTTCTTATTCTTATATTTTATTTTGTTTATATAAGGTGGAGTGAGTGAAGAATGGGTGACGTTGCTATGGTAGTGAGAGGAAGGTGGTGAGTGACCTCACATTCATTACCGCTCCTGTCACTGACCTGTCACATTACCTACCTACCAACCTCCTTCCCTCCCACTCCTCCGTACTCCTAACTTTTATTCCATTCCTATTCCCCAATTATCCTTTCGATTCATTACCCTCTCTATATGACATTTCCCTCAATAAAACTTCTTAAAGCTTCGGCTTGAAGCCAAACAAGATGATAACTTGATAACACACAAACAAATTATCTATGTTGATGGTTGTGTTCATCAATCCACTGGTGCAGCTGGTAGTGCTGCTGTTGTCGTACACTGGTGCAGCTGGTAGTGCTGCTGTTGTCGTACACTGGTGCAGCTGGTAGTGCTGCTGTTGTCGTACACTGGTGCAGCTGGTAGTGCTGCTGTTGTCGTACACTGGTGCAGCTGGTAGTGCTGCTGTTGTCATACAGAGTGATGGCTCTCATAAAGAAATTTGAACAGGCATCAATAACTGAGCCTCTACCCTTCAGACAGAACTGTTTGCCATACTCCTTGCACTCAAATGCGTCCATGTATCTAAGGTTGACACTTTAATTGTAAATGATTCTCTGTGTCCTATAAATGCTCTTAACTCGTTAAGTATAAATTATGGCATGCTTGTGTCAGACGCCAGACACAGGTATGCTAGGATTGTGCACAGTGCAGTCAGAGTGCACCCTCTGTAGATTCCATCTCACATTGGTCTTCAGATGCATGATAGAAATGATGGATTGGCTTAAGTTATATGTTTCCAAGGAGAAAGTAGATTACAATCTTGGCTTGTAAGTTAGCAGTCTGAGAACAATAATATGAAAAGAACTTTATTGGCTTAAGACTGAGGAGACTGACACCAGTCATTCCATCTATTATCATTCCATCATGCAGGAAGAGAATAAGAAAAGCAAAAAGGGATTATGAGGCTAAGGTCGCAAGGGATTCGAAGACTAACCCAAAAGGGTTCTTTCAGGTATACAGAAGTAAGATTAGGGACAAGATAGGCCCACTTAAGAGTAACTCAGGACAGATCACGGACAGTGAAAAGGATATGTGTGAAATTTTCAATACTTACTTCCTCTCAGTTTTTACTCAGGAAGATACTAGCAGAATTCCAGAAATAATAAATTATATAGAACTGGAAGATAATAGGCTATGCTCGATTGGGGTAACTAGTGACATGGTCCTCAGACAAATAGAGAAATTAAAACCTAACAAATCCCCAGGCCCTGATGAACTGTTTGCAAGAGTTTTAAAGGAATGTAAAGAGGAACTTAGCAAACCTTTGGCAAATCTTTTCAATATATCAATACAAACTGGCATAGTGCCAGACAAGTGGAAAAGGGCAAATGTAATACCTATTTACAAGGCAGGTGACAGGTCCTTAGCTTCGAACTATAGACCAATAAGCCTTACCTCCATAGTTGGTAAATTTATGGAATCAATAATTGCCGAGGCAATTCGTAGCCATCTTGAAAAGCATAAACTGATTAATGAATCTCAACACGGTTTTACTAAGGGGCGTTCATGTCTTACGAATTTACTAACTTTTTTCACTAAGGTGTTTGAGGAGGGGTCAGTTTTGGGCCCCCTGTTGTTTACAATTTACATAAACGACATAGATGAGGGAATAAATAGTAACATAAGTAAATTTGCTGATGACACCAAAATAGGCCGTCCAATTCATTCAAATGAGGACATTAGAGCACTCCTAGCAGATGCAGTAGATACATTGTTGTGGTCTTTGAAGGCGAGATCCTCTGACACTATCACTCCCAGGTCCTTCACATTACTTTTTTCTCTATTGTATAAGAACATAAGAACATAAGAAAGAAGGAACACTGCAGCAGGCCTACTGGCCCATGCGAGGCAAGTCCAAATCTCCCACCGGCTTAAGCCAATGCCCCGACCCATCCAGGTCAGGTTACATTCACTTAAGGAAGGAGTATGGTTAGAAGTTGTTGTATACCCTGATACAGCTTTAATTTCCTCAAGTTTTCCATATCTGAGTAGTTGAAATATAGACTGATGCAGTGGTCGGAGAAGTGGCAGATGCAGTTTAATGTAAACAAATGCAAAGTTCTAAATGTTGGGCAGGACAATAACCATGCCACATATAAGCTGAATAATGTAGATCTTATTACTTGTGATTGCGAGAAGGATTTAGGAGTTCTGGTTAGTAGTAATCTGAAGCCTAGACAGCAGTGCATAAGTGTTCGCAATAAAGCTAACAGAATCCTTGGCTTCATATCAAGAAGTATAAATAACAGAAGTCCTCAGGTTGTTCTTCAACTCTATATATCTTTGGTTAGGCCTCATTTAGATTATGCTGCACAGTTCTGGTCACCGTATTACAGAATGGATATAAATGCTCTGGAAAACGTACAAAGGAGGATGACAAAGCTGATCCCTTGTATCAGAAATCTTCCCTATGAGGATAGACTGAGGGCCCTGAATCTGCACTCTAGAAAGGCGTAGAATTAGGGGGGATATGATTGAGGTGTACAAATGGAAAACAGGAATAAACAAAGGGGATGTAAATAGCGTGCTGAAAATATCCAGCCAAGACAGGACTCGCAGCAATGGTTTCAAGTTGGAAAAGTTCAGATTCAGGAAGGATATAGGAAAGCACTGGTTTGGTAATAGAGTTATGGATGAGTGGAACAAACTCCCGAGTATCGTCATAGATGCTAGACGATGTGTAGTTTTAAAAATAGGTTAGATAAATACATGAGTGGGTGTGGGTGGGTGTGAGTTTTGACCTGACTAGCTTGTACTACCAGGTCAGTAGCTGTACTAATTCCTTAAGTGGAAGTGACCTGACCAGGTGGTCGGCTGACCAGGTGGTCGGCTGGACAATTATATGAGTGGGTGCGGTTGGGTGTGAATTGGTCCTGACTAGCTTGTGCTAGGTCAGATATGCCGTGCTCCTTCCTTAAGTGAATGTAACCTTACCTGGTTGGGTCGGGGCATTGGCTTAACCCTTTACCAGGCCAGGTGTGCCCATTTGATTCTGCCATAGAGGTATTTAGAGCGCCAAAATAATAAACGACAAATGAACAAAATAAATATGTCTTAGCTTATATTATCAGAATATAGGTTGCAAATGTTCAGTGTCTCAAATTTGATGCGTGGCCTGGTAAAGGGTTAGCCGTTGGAGATTTTGACCTGCCTCGCATGGGCCAGTAGGCATGCTGCAGTGTTCCTTCTTTCTTATGTTCTTATGTCTATGGTGCATCCAACAAAATAAGCAGACTCTTGGATCTCACTACCGCCCGCCTCCGGCTGGGTTACAAGTATGTGTGGGAAGTTGTCACCACCACCTGATGTAGACCAAATGAGATGTAAACATTGCCAGATGAACTATTGCCATACCTTGTGACATTATGTACTGGAATGGGATAAAATTAATGAATTCAGAGACAACTCTACTCAGAAATGTTCAAATGGTATATTACAAACCATTCTGGAAAAATACCCTGATTTTGTTCACTGTAAATAAAGCTAATATTTGCATTAATAACTCATTGCAATTTACTATAAAATTATTTGTTTTTTAGAAAGTGTACTGGTAAAAATATTTGACTTGCGTGTTGGGTAAAGTAGTGATCTCTGGCAGCTTCTACATGTTGAGGGTACTGGAGGATGGGTATAGGGTGCATAATAATGATATCAAACTAAAAATATATGCATCACTGTATTTTTCTTTTTCTAATTTTTTTCTAACTTCACCACACCAAATACTATGGTATCACTGTTGTTAGCTTCAGTACAGTGACTGGTGTAGAAAGTTTACTGGAAACGTATTTGGCTTTTTATTGTGTATACTGTGACCCCTGCCAACTCTACACTTGTTTTTACGTATTTCCATAAATAATTGTATACTTCTCATTCCCCCAAAAAAAAAAAAATCTCAATACACCACAGCAAGTACTATGGTGTCACTGTTATTAGTTATGGTAACGACTGGTATAAGGTTTACTAGAAGAAAATTAGTCTATTGTGTATATTGCATTCACTGACAACTACAATTTTTTTCTACAAAACTGTACAGTTTTTTTATTTCCACAAGATTGTATGTGTACTTGTATTTCCATAAAATTGTAATCCATGGTATCACTATACTGTACGTAAGGTAGACTATAGCAGTTTGTAAGATCATTAAAATGAACTTACTTGCGTGATAGAATCCTGGCGACTGCTGGCAACCGTTTACAACATGAGTTATCTGGTAGGCCTATCACATTCCTCCTTTTTAATACCGCCACATTTATTATGGTATCTTATCTATACACTATGGTACCACTGTGATATACACTATACCACTATGTATTACACTCTATTATCAGGGAGACTTTGTCCTCTCACAGAAATTGATTACTATGTCATTTATTTGCACACATCACTTTAGGCCTATGAGTGCCCCTCGTGTATGTCCGGCCCAACTTTGTTATGTATGCACACTTTTCCTTGTTTATGCCTGAGTGGGTACTATTATTTGCTAGATTAGTTCCAGCATTGCAGACATATATTTTATAAGTTCACTGGCACAGTTCTGTGCTTCTAGCATGAATAAAATCCTGTGATAATCCACGAGAAGTACAAAGCATGCGGGAGGGTGTACGACACACCACGTCATGTAACTAGGTTATTGTATATTGTTATACTGAATGTAACTAGTTTATTGTATATAGTCTGCAGTAATGAATGTGCCAGATTATTGTGCGTTGTTTGGTACGATGAATGTAACTAAATTAATGTACATTGCCTGTTGAAGTGAGTGAATGTAACAATATGGCTGTACTTGGCATTCTATAATGAGTAAATGTAAACAATTTATTGTATAGTATCTGCTGTTGTGAATGAATGTAACCACATCACATTGTCTGCTATAATGAGTGAATTTAACCATTGCTATGATGAGTTAATATAACATGATCATTGTACATTATCTGCTGTAATGATGGATTTACCAATATTATTGTGCTCAACTTGATTACAAACAGATAGAGTTCAATACAGTACTTTTATTGTATTTGTTGAATGTGCATTATATTAATTGTTGTCTGGAAGATAATTTAGTTACTTATGTAATTTAGAATAATTTGTCGTAATTTAATTTCAATTGCAAACATGAGCACACACACACATACACACACACACACATATATATATATATGCCATCTTTATATCAACAATGTATCTCTTAAATCTTTTGTACCATATTATGTAATAAAATATACCAATTGTTAAAAAAAAAAAGATGGGGTGGTAGGGGAAGTGGAATATTCAAATGGCTTCAGGAAGAAATCCAAATATTCTTCCTTGAAGCCTTTTTATCCACTTCTCCGAGGCTATGGGTCCCACAATTTGCACCAGAGGTGGACCCCATCCTATATATATATATAATATATATATATATATATATATATATATATATATATATATATATATATATATATCCTAATAGGTAAAACTGGTCAATTAGCTTGGACTCATTTAAAATTAAGTCCTTTCTAAAAAAAATTCTCTTATACGTTTAAAGATATATTTTTTCATTTATGTTAATGTAAAAAATTATAATTTTGTACCAAAAGAAACTTAGAAAACTTACCTAACCTTATTATAACAAGCGCAATTTAATTTAGCCTAGCCCAAATAATATATTTTAGATACGTTTACAATAATTTAATAATAAACAAACACAATGAAATATATTTTTCGTTAGTTCAGAATGATTTTGAATTATTGCATACACAAATTTTCGCTTGTCTTATATGGCAAGAAGAGCGTTGCTATTTAAGCCAAAATCGCAAGTTTTACCTAATCGGCACGACATATAGTATGAAGAGCGTTGCTATTTAAGCCAAAATCGCAAGTTTTACCTAATCGGCACGACATATATATATATATATATATATATATATCTGAAATTTTTTGTACCATATTATGTAATAAAATATACCTATATATATAAATATATATATATAGATATATAAAAGCTATATATATATATATAGATATATATAGATTTATATATAAATGTGTATATATATATATATATATATATATATATATATATATATATATATATATATGCAAAAAGTTCACAGTAAACAGGTGATATCAAAATATGCAAGACAACCACTATAAAAAAATAGAGGCATTCCAAGCGCTTCGACCGGGCCGCAGGGGCGTTGACCCTGAAATTTTCTCCAGGTAAACTCCAGGTTATCATAGTGGTTGTCTTGCATATATATATATATATATATATATATATATATATATATATATTCGTGCCGATTAGGTAAAACTTGCGATTTTGGCTTAAATAGCAACGCTCACCTTGCCATATAAGAAAGTGAAAATTTGTGTATGAAATAATTTCGCCAAAATCATTCTGAACATAACGAAAAAATATATTTCATTGTGTTTGTTTATTATTAAATTAATGTTAACGTATCTAAAATATATTTAGTTGGGTTAGGCTAAATTAAATTGCGCTTGTTGTAATAAGGTTAGGTAGGTTCTCAAAGTTTCTCTTGGTACAAAATTATAAATTTTACATTAACATAAATGAAAAAATATATCTTTAAACGTATAAGAGAAAATTTTAGAAAGGACTTAATTTTAAATGAGTTCTTGCTAATTGACCAGTTTTACCTAATCGGCACGACATATATATATATATATATATATATATATATTCATTTATGTTAATATAAAAAATAATAATTTTGTACCAAAAGATCCTTAGAAAACTAACCTTACCTAATTATAACAAGCACAATTTAATTTAGCCTAATCCAACTAAATATAGGGGTGTTAATGTTGCAGGTTTATAACTGTAGTGTAAAGCACGCCTCTGGCAAGACAGTGATGGAGTGAATGATGATGAAAGTTTTTCTTTTTCGGGCCACCCTGCCTTGGTGGGAATCGGCGTAGAATTAGGGGGGATATGATTGAGGTGTATAAATGGAAAACAGGAATAAATAAAGGTGATGTAAATAGCGTGCTAAAAATATCTAGTATTGACAGGACTCGCAGCAATGGCTTTAAGTTGGATAAATTCAGATTCAGGAAGGATATAGGAAAGCATTGGTTTGGTAATAGAGTTGTCGATGAGTGGAACAAACTCCCGAGTACAGTTATAGAGGCTAAAACGTTGTGTAGTTTTAAAAATAGGCTGGATAAATATATGAGTGGGTGCGGGTGGGTGTGAGTTGGACCTGACTAGTTTGTGCTACTAGGTCAGATGCCGTGCTCCTTCCTTAAGTGAATGTAACCTGACCTGGATGGGTCGGGGCATTGGCTTAAGTCGGTGGGAGATTTGGACCTGCCTCGCATGGGCCAGTAGGCCTGCTGCAGTGTTCCTCCTTTCTTATGTTCTTATATATATATATATATATATATATATATATATATATATATATATATATATATATATATTCAATTATTTTATTTCTGTATTTCATGCAGTTTGAGAAACAATTGCACGTAGCATGATAAATAATTTCATGTTAGATGAGAATCAATTTCATATGGGATGCGAAACGGTTTGTTGTAGGGTGAGAGCAGAGGCCGTGTAGAATGTATTTTTTAAATATAATGAGAACTAATTGTCTGATCAACATTTTCACGTAGGATGAGAAACAATGGACAAGAATATCTTGTAGAATGAGAAACAATTTCATGTAGGATGAGAAATATATTTATGTAGGTGACAAACAGTTTTATATATTATGAGAAACAAGTCCATGAAGGATGAGAAACAGTTTCTATAAATTACTTTAGTTCATGTATACATTATCTGGTCTGATGTTTAAATTACTTTGGTTTATATAGGCCTTTTGAAGTGCTTTTTTTATGTTCTTATGTATACATTAGCTTGTCTTATGTATAAATTACTTTGGTTCGTGTATACAGTCGCTTGTCTCATGTATACATTAGCCTGTTTCATGTATGCATTAGCCTGTCTTATGTATAAATTACTTTGGTTCATGTATATATTAGCCTCTCATACATATAAATTACCTTGGTTTTTGTATACATTTGCTTGCCTTGTATATTTATTTAAGCTTGTCTCATGTATACATTACCTTGGCTGTTGTATACATTGTGTCCTTCATACATTAGATTGCCCTATGTATTTTTAACTTGTCTTGTTGTATACATAACTTGTTTCAGAGATCAGTTAGTCTCGGGTATTTAACATAATGTTTTGTTCCTCTTAATACACACAATAAAGATGTCAACTATGATACAGTGTTTTGATATTTTCTTCCTGAGATATAACCGGTCCCAAAAATACACACACGCCCACGTCCAATACACACGCCCACTGTCTGAAAATACACACGCCCATTGTCGACACATCACCACGCCCCTTCTGGACATACACACCCCCCCCCGTCTGACAACCCCCACGCCCCCTGTCTGACACATACACACCCCACTGTCTGAAAACACACACGCCCACTGTCTGAAAAACACACGCCCACCCCG